>CAXHSM010001125.1:0-13000 GCA_964019185.1 Maratus speculifer
AAAGAAAGAAGGTGTACGAAGAAAAGAACTATGACTATTGAAAAAAAAGAAGCATTGAAAGTAAAGAGGGAAGAAATGAGAAGATATAGAGCTAAGAAAGCACAAAAGGTTGCCAAGGATGCACAGAGAAATTCTTTTAATTCAAGTTCAGATTCACCACGTAAAGCATTTAAAAGTCCAGCTTCATTTGGAAAGGCCCTCTCTAGGGTGAGAAAAAATTTGCCACGAAGTCCAAACAAATCCAAAGCATTGGTGAAAAAGTTAGCTTGCTAGTTGATACCAGATATTGTACAACCAACAGCTTAAAGGCAACCAACCAGTCATTTGAGTGGGGAAACAATATCAAAAGTGAAAGAGTTTTTTGAAAAAGATAGCATTTCCTACCAGACACCTGGAACTAAAGATTACATTATTACGAAAGATACAAATGGAGAAAAGTCAAAACTGCAAAAGAAATATCTATGTATGACTCTTGGCGAAGCATATAAAATTTTTAAAACTGAAAATCCAGATGTTAATGTTTGCCGTTCAAAGTTCTGCGAACTTCGTCCAATTCAAGTTAGTTTTTGAGACATGAAACTCCATCAAATTTATGCCTTTGTATATACCATGAAAATATAAGACTTTTGTTATCATCAATCGATACTTTACCAAGCAAAACATCTGACTTGGTAAATTTAATTGTCTGTGATAAGGGCAGTGAAGAGTGTTTTATCAAAACTGTGATGAATGCAGAAATTTAAGAAAGCTGCATGATATCACTGCTACTATAAATGAAATGGATTTAGATAAGGATATAAAATTCTTTCAATGGCTAAGCGATGAAACAAAAACAGTGTCAGGGCAAAGAATTTCTTCATCTTTAAGGGAAACAATTGAAAAATTGGAAAAAAAAAACTTCCACAGTTTTTACAACATGTTTATGTGAAACGTCAACAAGAACTATTTTTTCAGGACATTAAGAAACACATACCTGTAAATACACTTATTTTACACTTTGATTTTAGTGAAAACTACAATTTCATTTCTCAAGATGAGATTCAGTCGGCACACTGGGTATCAACATCCTGCACACTATATACAGCAATGGCATATTTTGTTTATAATGAAATCTCTCATTCCATTCCAATAGTTGTAGTATCTGATTATTTACATCACGACAAATATGCAGTTTTTAAATTTAATGATGCTATAATAAAAAAAATACAGTTTAGCAATGTTGCAGTCTCGTGAGGTAGAGTGGCATTTTTCAGCCACAGGTCATGGTAAAGGTACTATTGATGGCATTGATGGGATTGTGAAACGCAGAATAAGAGAGGCCACACTTTCAAGAAAAATTGATCCTCGTTCTGCTGAGGATTTCTTTATTTCAGCACAGAATATCTGTAAAAATATTACTGTACTGCATGTTACTACAAGTACAATCCTTGAAGAAAAAACACAAATTGACAAATTATGTGCACCTTCAGGAAAAGAAATTTTTCAAATTCCTGAAACAAGGAAAATGCACTGTTTTATAAAAATTACAGATTATGAGTTAAAGGTTGCTAATACTTCTATGAGACCAAAATAATTTTTGAAAATCAACCTAATCACAGGAGAAGTCCATACTTTAAAGTCTTCAGTCTTTCCTGGTTATAAGATCGACACCAACAATGAGCTCAGCATTGGCAATTAGGTATTAGTGCCTTTTGCAGGGAAAAAAATTGTTAAGCATTTTGTTGGTCAAATTATAGAGAGAGAAAAATCCTTTGCAAAAGTGAAATTTTTGAAATGGAAAATAAACCATTTTATTTGGCCATCAAAAGAAGACACTTCACTCATAGATATTGATGAAAAAGATATTGTAAAATTGCCAGAACCAGATTTTGATCGAAGATGTAATCTAATGTTTACAAATTTTGATTTTAGTAAATTTTTAATGGGGTGATTGTATTTATTTGTCATTGTGTAGTGTAAGTCACGATTCCATTGTAGTGTAAGTCACATAAAATAAATTCAAATAAAAATTTTTGAAAGTACCTACAATCTTGTTGATTAATTTTTTTAAAACTTCAAACCCTATAGTATAGGTTGTATCAATAAAATATTTCATTGATACACCATTTGGATGAAATCTTAAAAGTACTCATAAATTTTGACTTCTTTTCATGTAGTGTAAGTCACACTATAACAATTTAAGTTATAGATAAATTAATTTAACGAAGTATTCAAAATTAAATAGGTGGTAAAAAGCATATGTATATATGCAATTAATTTGGCATGCATCACATTTTTTAGCTCGCAAATATTTGTCCAAAATGTATCATGTAAAATGTACAAAACTGTCTGATGTAGTGTAAGTCACGCATGAAATTAACCTATTTAAATTTTGAAAAATCCATCATTTTTTGGCTTGCTTACATGTTTTTAATTTTTAATTTCTCATGTTCTATCAAATGTAGAAAACTTTACAGTCACTCATTTTAAAGAGGTGTTTATAAGGTTTAATTTGATATGCAATTTGACTATGCATAGTTATATATCTATATTTATATTTAAATCTTATATTTAAAAATTTTTAGATAATCATTTTTAAAATTTTTGAAAAATTTTTGTTTTTTGCAATATAAGCTTAAAATTCTGAAATTTTTAGAGTGAGATCTCAATGGGATCAGGAATTATGAAATAAAAGCAAAAAATTACCATTAAAATAACAATTTAATTTTATCTAATCTGTTATTTATTTATAATTTGTATGGCAATTTTCAGCTTTTATTTCATAGCTCCTGATCCCATTGAGATCCCACTCTAAAAATTTCAGAATTTTAAGCTTATCATATTATAACATACAATTTTCCTCAAAATTCTTAAAAATGACTATCGAAAACATTTTGAACTTAAAAAAAAAAAATAAATAAATTTTATTATTTTTTAACTATGCATAGTCAACTTGCATATCAAATTAAACCTTATAAACTCCACTTTAAAATCAGTTGTCATAAAATTTTCTATGTTTGATAGAACTTGAGAAATTAAAAATTTAAAATATTTATATGAAAGTCAAAAAATGGTGATTTTTTAAAATTTAGATTATTAATTGTATGAAAATTTTAAGTGATCAATAAAAAATAAAAATATGCTCTAATTTAACTCATCATAGGGAAAGATCCCTGGCAGTTTCAATGAAATTGGAAATGGTCAGGTAGAATATTAATTTTTGTGGTTGATTTGACATGGAATGACCCTTTTAAGCTATTTCATGTAATTAACAGAATTTTAATATTTTATTCTTTTTTTTTTATGTATGTAATTCTGCCTTACATAGGGTAGATGTGCCAGTAATAGGCCACTTCGCAGTTTTCGTTTTATAAAAAAAATAATAAATGATAGTTAAGCTTTTATTTTTTTTTCTTAGCTCCTCTTTGCATGCTTTATAATCTGGATTAGAGGTGCACAACCTTTTCAAGAGAAGGGCCACTTACAAATATGTCTGGGCAGTCGAGGGCCACATCAATAACATAGGGATAATTCGATTTTGAAGGTGATCTGTGGCCTATAACCGAATAAAAATATGTTTTCAGAGGGAAGTGGTAAAATACCCCTTTAAGTTTCGCTTAACCAGTTAAAATATCCACTTCAGTTGGTAAGGATATATCAGCAGTTTTTATGTTTGTGTATATTACAGATATAGCAAGGATTATTCTCAAGATATAATATTATTCCTTGACTTTATTCAGGAGAGTAAATTTTTTTTTTTTTATTAAAAGTGCTAAAAAACAAAGATAAGCGGCTGGTGACGAAAAAAAAATGTGATCTTTATGAATGAACAAGAGGGAAGGAGCCGATCAATAAGATTTTTCCGTGTCTCACCACTGAATTTTCTGATTTTTCAATGCCCGATTAATAAAATTTGCACCTTTCCATGCAAGTCGACCAAATTAAGGATTTTTATGAAAGTGATAAACAAAATTCGCTTGTTTTACGAAACTGATTCAGAAAATTTTATCTTTCTGCACCTGATCAACAAAATTTGCGATTCTTACAAAACCGATGAAGAAAAATCACAATTTTTACGAAACTGATCGTCAAACTTTGCAAATTTTATTAGGCTGATAGATAAGAACATGATTTTTTACAAAGCCCATCGACGAAATTTGCGATTTTTACTAAGCTGATCGACGAAATCTGCGACTTTTCCAAAGATGATCGACGAAATTTGTTTTTACAAAGCTGATCGGCGAAATTCGCGATTTTTACGAAGTAGATCGACGAAATTTGCGATTTTTACGAAGCCGATCGGTGAAATTCACGATTTTTATGAAGCCGATCGGTGAAATTCACGATTTTTATGAAGCCGATTGATGAAATTTGCGATTTATACGAAACTAATCGGCGAAATTTGCAATTTTTCTTCGCAAGATCGACAAAATTCGCGATTTTTCTGCGGCTGATCAACAAAATTATCAATTTTCACGAAGCCGATCGGCGAAATTATTGATTTTTACGAAGCCGATCGATGAAATTTGCGATTTTTACTAAGCTAATTGGCGAAATTCGCGACTATACTACTGTTGATTGACGAAATTATCAGTTTTTACGAAGCTGGTTGACGAAATTTTCCAATTTTTCATCGCATGATTGACAAAATTTGGGATTCTTTCATACCAGGTCGACAAATTTTGCGATTTTTACAAACCTTACCGACAAAATTCACAATTTTTTATAAAGCCGATTGACGAAATTCGCAATTTTTACGAATGTGATCGATGAAATTTGCGATTTTTGCAATGCCGATCGACGAAATTCATGACTTTTCTTCGACTGATCAACAAAATTCCGGACTTTTCCACAACAGATAGATGAAATTCGCGATTTTATTCGAGCCTGATTGACAAAATTTGCAATTTTTCCGCGTGAGATCGACAAAATTCATGTGTCCGACTGACAAAATTTGCCATTTTTGGAACCCGAACAATAAAACGCACGACCTTTCCGTGTCTGATCGACGAAATTCGCACTTTTTCGCCTTTAACTGACGAAATCTGTATTTTTCCCGCGACCAATGAACGTAATTCATGACTTTTAGTTCATTTTGACGAAAGCTGCATTTTTTTACGCGGCAAGAGGAATTTCACGATTTTTTTCTCTTGAGAAACTTAGAAAACACCCGATTGTTTCACAGCCGATCAACGAAATTTGAATTTTTTCCGTGCATGCTCGCAAAATTCGCGATTTTCCCGTGCCTTATCAACGAACTTTGCAATTTTTTCGCCCCTGATCGACAAAATTCGCAATTTCTTCGTGTCGATCAAAGAAATTCGCATTTTTTTTCACACGCGGCAAACCGAGAAAACATGCGAACTATCCCGCAGCCGATTAGTTTAATTTGCAGTTTTTTCGGGCATCATCAACAAATATGACAATTTTTTTTCTTGACATCAATGAAATGTGAGAATTTTCCGCGTCTTACTGACAAAATTTGCGATTTTTCCGTGCCTGATCGACAAAACTTGCGTTATTTTCCGTGTCTGATCGGTTAAATTTACTATTTTTTTTCGACCCTCATGGGCAAAATTCGAGATTTTTTCATACCTGATGAACGAAAAATGTGATTTTTCCGCACTTGATCAATGAAATTCGCGATTTTTCCATGCCTGATTTACGAAATTTGCAATTCTTAAGCGACTAACGAAATTTTGTATTTTCTCGCAGTAAATTGACGAAATTTACGATTTTTATCTGCGTCATTTAAACGAAAATTGTAATTTTTTCTAGCTGTAAATTGACGAAGTTCGCGGGCCACAGGTTGTGCATCCCAAATCTGGATTATTTTATTTTTTTACATTTTTCATCAAAGTAATTAGGAAGAAGAAAATAAAGTTTCACAGTTTTTCTTTGAAAATCTTAATGAAACACATAATGAAAATGATAAGAAGTGACTTTACTTACTTAATTTATATCTTCTTTATTTTCTTGTAAAAACTTAATTTTTTAGTTTGAATAGTAATATAAAACTTTGATTTTTATATACCAATGGTCATTTACAAAATTTAATTTTTTTAAAAAGATTTTAGGATGGGTGCCTTTTACTGGAACGCTTAATTCGTATCTTCCAGTAATGGACCACCCAAATGACCAATATTAAAGTGTAATTTCAGAAGTGCATAAAATATTTTGATTTAACTGAAAAGCTAAATAATCAAATTTAATCCTTTAATTTTACTTACAAAAATTTAATAAAGGCAATTTCTTTATAAATATCCACTTTTAAGTAATTCTGTATGGCTAATATATATTTTTAATTAAATTTCATTTTTGTTTTTTGAAATTCTACTTTGCATATTTTACAATTTGATAATCAGTCAAACCAGGAAACACAGCCTTACATAAATTATAATCTGATAATCAATCAAACCAACCAGGAAGAAGAGAATAGTGCTCAAATAGTTATATAATGTCTCAGATAAGATTATCTGAAAAGTTATGGGAATTGAGTGATTTTAACAATTCTGTATTTCAATAGCTAGTAAATTCTTATTCTATATCCCTCCCCATTTAAATAAAAACAAAATAAAAAACTATTAAAAATCTATTTTTTGTCTTAAATGTTTCCTTGGCACAGTTGTCATATACGCATCACATTTTCCCATGCTTTTTCTTCCCGTCAATTTGGCGAAAAATTTTGCTTTTGAATATAAGTTACAAATTGCATGCAATAACAGGATGTGCTTTTTTATTACAATATAAAAATAAAATAACGTGAAAAAATGAAAGAGACTCTAGTATTTTAAAAAAGGAAATAAAAATAAATAAATGATAGCTTGATATAAATAATTATTGATATAGTATATAATTTAAAGAATTAAAATAAAAAATAACAGTAAATAAACATGAATTTAAAAAAAAAGGAAATAATAAATAAGTAGTTAAAAATAATAAACTTATTAAGTAAGAAAGCAGTAAATATAATTTTCACAATAAATCGTAAATATTTATTCTTATAGCCATATTGAATGCATGCAGTTGTATCATTTAGTCATCACATTTCACTGAAATCTTTAACTTTTCCCATTTTATTCCCCTAACAATTGCTATAAGCTTATTAAATGGATCTTCCCCTTAGCACACAAGTGCAATGCCAAATTGGCAGGGGAAAAAGCACGTGCAAATATGGTGCATATATGACATCTGTGCCGGATCCTTAATCACACTAATCCCCCCCCCCCCCCAAAAAAGAAAGTTTTAATAATCAAATCATGAAACTAGTAAATCTGCAAATCTGTGGTGTCTTATTATCATTTCTTTCATATTTATAAAATTATTATATTTGATATATCAAGTAGTCTCTGGAAGATTAATTGTTAATAATAATGAAACAAAACTATGCACAAATATTGCATATTTATTATTACCTTTTAAATCAATTATTTTAATAATTTGATATCTGTAATTACCTGATATTTAGCATTTTAAACTAAGCATCTAAAATAATTGAAATATTGATCTTATGATTATTACAATAAATGATGCAAACAGTGAATGATTATCACAAATATTTTATTATTTACTAGTATCATCACGGGTGGGAAATTTTCGAAAATTTTCACCAGCCAGGGATTTATTTTACCAGCCAGCAAAATACAATATACAGTTGAAAATAGTTAAGACAAAATTTAAACAACTGAAAAAACAGTTTATTATTACT
Source organism: Maratus speculifer (assembly GCA_964019185.1). Lineage (NCBI taxonomy): Eukaryota > Metazoa > Arthropoda > Arachnida > Araneae > Salticidae > Maratus > Maratus speculifer. The sequence goes on from CAXHSM010001125.1 coordinate 7,688, forward strand.
ACAATGCATTTTCATATTTTTGTTCGATAAAAATAAGAAATATATACAAGAGAAAAAATATTAGTATTATAGTGTAGAATTTAGTATAATATTTATATTACAAAAGTTTCAAATTATAGGGAACTAATAAAAATAAATGCAGATTCTGGCATCTTTACAGTTTGAAGAAATAACTTAAAACTTCACTCGCCCTGAAGGAAAATTTACTCGCCAGTGGCGAGCACAATGATGTAATTCCCCAGCCCTGAGTATCATAATTGTTAAATTTATTTGAAAATAACGATTTTGTTTCATTAGTATGCTTTTATTAAATTCTGGTTCTAAATATAGTCATAAAGATATTATATGCTTAATACTTGTTATGGGGTGACCATTATTGGAACAAAGGGTGTTCATTATTGGCATTTTAGATGTTTTGATATATTTCTGTTATTTACAATTTAATTTTGATTCATATTGGGAAATGAGACTGTATAATTTATAACACGATTATTCAATCGATAAATGAATAATAAAAGATGCAAATTTTCCCAGAGATGTAAATACATCCCTGGGTTCGAATCTCGGCCTGTACTTTTTTCACTTACTTTGAAAACTTACATCATTAAATAAATGGTTAAATATCTTTGATAGATTCATACAATATTGAAAAATCTTGAATTTAACATTTATAAATATTAATTAAAAACCAATTTTATTCTTGAAGGGTATACATTACTCGCACATCTACCCTATTTAAATACACATTAACAAGACATATTAATATATTTAAATAACAGATTTATTCCTTTTTAAAGCATTTAGAATAAACATAGTAAAAAGAATAAATAATACTATTCAATTTGCGAAAGATAGCATCACACGAAGTTACTAATAATAAAACTCAAATATAATTTTTCAAGTAAATTTCATATTGTAATCACTCATACTGGTATTCGAATTCTTAAATTAAGTGAAATTTTTTTTCTAACAAAATGTAAATTACAAATATTAGAAGCAAAGTAACTTACGTGAATATAACTCCAATTCTTTCAGGAGCGAAATTTTATCAAAATTATCCATCACGAAAACTAATGATCTTTACACCATAACTTATAGATTAAAATACAACTGTTTTGTTTGTTTGTTTGTTTGTTTTTAATAAAAAATAAACCTCACGCCTCATAAAAAGCACAAATCAAATAAATGCGTAGGAAGAAAAGAAGATAAGAAAATAATTAAAAATATTTCTGACACAATTCATGCTCTTGGCCAATTAAAGGGAACAAAACTATCTCTCTTCTTCTTCGAAAAAAAAATATGAGAAACCATAGAGCTAAAAAGAAAGTTTTGAATCTCTTCCTCGATGACAAGTGTTTATGACTCCTACAGTACATAAGAAATAAGTGATCTGATTGGTTTATAATTAGCAGTTCTGTAATATAATTGGTCAATGCAGCGCACCCTAATCTAGGGGGCGCTGGGTAGATGAGAAGGAAGTGACGTCACCAGATCAAAACAGTCATGAACACACATAAAAAGGATCTACATCATAATAGAGCGGAATCTAACTTAGTAGAATCAGCGTCCCCTAGATAATCTAGGGAGCGCTGGTAAAATTAAGCTACAAAAATTGCATAGCTAGGCTTTTCCAGACCAAAGCCTATTTTTTTCTTTTACATTTAAGCTCATGTTTTGAGAATTGTATGTAAACAACAGACAAAGAACTCCGGTTATAGAGCAAACCTAATAGTCGAATTAATGAACATAATAATTCTAATAAGCAAAAAGTTTTGAAGATTTCAAATTAAATTACTAGCTGATATGCGTATTACAAAAAGGGAACATAGGTAAATGCCAATTTTTTTACAGCAGTCAAATTTTTATAAAGATTATTATCTTTGTTTTACAATCATCAGTTTTAAATTATCGTGCACGTAAGAATTCATGGGCAAGAAAACTTCGATAGCTCTTTTTTAATTGTAAAGTAAATATAACTTTTTGTAATTTTAACTATTGAATTGAAAATTAAGCGATTCTTATTTTGAAATTATAATATATATATGTATATATATATATATATTGTATTATTAAAACAATCAAGAAGTGAAATTTCGAAATTTAAAATATTTAATGAATAGGTGGAGAAATATTATGCTGTTATGTAAGTTTGTCATTACTTCCACATTTGTAGCAAATATAAAACTTTGTAGGTTATGGCCTTCTCTAACAGGATCTGTTTTGGAGAAGGGGGTAATGATTATCGAAAATGCTGAAAACAGATGCATAAAAGTTTTTGAAATTACCTGAATATAAATCAGTCCAGACTCACAGAAGAGAGCTTTTCAAAAATATCTGAAAATCCAATTGATTTAGCATCAGCACTGGGTAATTTTGTGTTAGCCAGGTGCCAGCGATAAGTCTCCAAGTATTGTATTATTTGTTGTATGATATAATGGTGATATACAGGGTGAGTCATAAATATCGAAACAATAGGCTATCTCCTTAAATATTGCCCCTAGACCCATACTTCCAATTTCAAAAATTCATAAATAAAGGTGAAATTTCTAATACAATAAGTTGCAACTCCATGGGGGGTCTATTTGAAAAAATACGAAAATTAAATTTTATACGACCCCCATAGAGCAAAATTCCCAATTAGGAAATTATTCCTTATCCATTCCTAAATTGAACAAAAAAAAAAAATTTCATCTCCGTATCTGGAAAACCTGACATAGATATTAAAATCCAAAATTCGTGACTTACACCACTTTAACATGCCTGTAACCGAAGAGTTTTTCATCCATTTTCAAAACAAATGAGGGATCGTCCACAAATTATTATTATACCACAAATTTATCCGTTAGTATATGTCGATTTAGTATATGTCGTGCCTGTTATTTGGACATAATAAAGCAGCGTATTGGTTTAAGTTAAAACTTGTTTCTAAAATATGTTGATCGTTAGCACTGGAGGTCTGCATGGATTAAAATATCTAAATCCGGTCCCAAACCGACTCTTAGGGAAAAAAGTTCTGCCCGTTATGTCGAAATGTTAAAATCATAATCTGGACCAACGTGGAAAAAAGCTTAAATCATAGCCGGCTCAGCCGTGAATTTCTACATACTTTTTTACTTCAGTGTAGTTAAAAATTGTTTTGCATGGAGGAGTTCTGACCAAAAATACTTATTATAGATTTTCGTTTTTATATTTATACTTTTTATTATTAAAGAAGCACCAAAGGTTGTGATATATTTATTTTACCAATGAATCTCTGTTTATATGCATATATTTCACTTATATTTTAATATCGTTAATCCATATTTCGTGCATTGGAGACTTTGAAAAATGGTATACAGTAAAACCTTTTAAGATGGAATCACATAGGAAAGAAAAAATACATAATAGACAAATGCCCTTCCTGGGAGGTTTAAATGGAGCTTATTTTTTTCTCAGGTATTATTGTATTTAGCTTGCATGGATCAACACATTTTCCGTTTAAGACAGAATTCCACCATAGACAGATTTTTTTTTTCTCTGGGTTTAATGTGTTTAATTTTTTAGCATTTAAACATACTATTCTTTAAAAAATAATAATAAATAAATAAAGGTGTTTTTTTGTAAAATAAAAGCGGTTTTAAAATCTATGTGGTTTTTGTAAACATTTTGATTGAACCAAATTTTACTTATTTCATGCACATATTAGATCAGTCAGAGACTATGATTTTAATACAGATTGTTCGAGAACGATATTGAAAATTTCGTTCAGTGCAGACCAGGGAAGAATTCCTTCTTCCCATGTCCCTCCCGGTATGAAAAATACATTAAACCCAGATAGGCGTGTCTTCAGAAAAAAGTAACGTCTCAGTCCTGACCTGACCTGGGCCCAGAATACAGATTTTTCAACAGCCTCTCCAGGACGATAAAAAGCTTGAAGATGTTAGAGCTAAATAAAAAAAAAAAAAAAAGACTTAATCTGCATCTTAGAAAAGCATTCTTTTAAATAACTGATGGGCAGTAAAACAGTACATTTCATTTTTCTGTATAATGGATTTTTTCTCCACTATTTCTTGTCTTTAAAATATTAAAAATTAAGAATTGTTAAAGAAAAAATTACAAACTTGAAACATGTCATTTTTAATTATTTTACATTAGTTTTGTTTTAAAAAAATTGAAAAATTATTTACTTTTGAAAATATGATTTTTTTTTAAAATTATTATTTTTCCAATAAATATTTGTAATAGTTTTAAAATTAATATTAAAAAACAAAAACCCTGAAAAAAAAACTAAAATCAGATTTTCATCTTTAATTAAATGGAAAGAAATTGAAATCTGATAAATAACGTTTGGCGTTATAACGATTTTTAACTATCACATTTAAACTAGTACTAACCATATGAAATTTTTATAAATTTTATGATAAATTTTAGAATGTGATTTTCTTAGCAAATTATATGGCTAACCATCACAAAAAAGAAAAAAAAATTAAATTCTAACTCAAAATACAGACGTTTTACACGTTTCCTGCAACTGTTAAAGTAACATTGTCTTTGGAATTGCGCGCATTTCAATTTGTGTCTAACCACTTAAAACCTGATGAATTATTCAAACGGATATAACTCTGCGAATTTTAAAGATATGAAGTTGGAATTTTTTGTGTATTATTCAGGACTGGATAAGAAAAGTTTTCCTAATTGGAATTTTTGTCCTATGGGGGCCGTATAAAAAGTTAATTTTCGTATTTTTTCAAATATTCCTCCCGCCCATTTAGTTGCAACTTATCTTATAAAAAAATTCATCTTTTTTTATGAAACTTTCCAATTGGAAGTATGGGTCTAGGGTCAATATTTAAGGAGATAGCCTATTGTTTCGATATTTATGACTCACCCTATATATGATGTAATGCAGTAGAGAAAATACTATCCAGTGACAAGAATCCTTAAAACCTAAGGTTTTCTGGATTTTGGAATTTTCCGGATTTTGAGTCCTTTTGAAATTTGGAATAACAAAATTATAACAATCTCATGTAGAATGTGAATAAAACTTTTTTTTGAATGTTAACAATAAAAAAAAAAAAAAAATGGAATGTGTAACCAGTATTTTATTTGCAAGCTTTACTTTTTTTCCCCTTTTATAGCTATATAATTTCTATAAAGAAAATTTAATAGATCATATTAATAAATCTTAGTTCTTAAATATTTTTGCTTGTTGAACATGCAGGAAAACATTTAAATGATGATTTTTAGCCGTTTTCGTGAATTCCACCAGAAACCGTGGGCAGATGGACTGTTTTGAAATGTCTGAGAAGAGAGGGAGGATACAAAAAAATAAAC
>CAXHSM010001126.1:0-28000 GCA_964019185.1 Maratus speculifer
AAAGATCTCGCTAAGAACAGTGAGGCTTCAGTACAAGATATTGTTTCTAATGTGTTAAATTTGAATGCCAAAGAAAGCGATGATGAGGATGTAAAAAGAAATCAGTATCAATATCAGATGCACTTAAAGCCATCGGTGATCTCAAATGCTCTTTATTAATTCCGAAGCAGCAGATGAACATTTAAAAGCTATTAGAGATTTAGAGAGAGTTGTATTAACAGCCAAGAAAAGAAAGCAATCTTGCATAACTAAATACTAGCAGGAGTGACCGAGCTAAACTCGGTCAAAATTAACTTTATGTTCAACTGGATATAGTATTATCACTGTATCATTCACATTATATTATAACTGTAAAACATGTTATTTATAATAGTAGTATTTTCAAAAACAATCAATAAGAAAACTATGTTTGTATGCACATGTTCATAAATTTTACTTTATTTTAAAATTTACAACGAAAGGATATCGATCCAAATCAGTTTTTAGTTCGACTCTGAATGGTTTAACCATGCATCTTGAATCCTATTAACAATGTATAAAAAATTTCTTCACATTCTGAAAGACGATATTTTTTTTGTCAGATATAGCCAAATTTGGAGACTTTTTTAATTTGGCGACAAATACGCGTTTTAGCTTTCGTAATCTTAATAGTCGATTTTTCGGCCAAATGTAGCCAATATTGTGTCAAATATCGCCAACTTATTGACTGTTGCCATATTCTCGTAACTCTAACCCGTATTACACAAAATGACCCACGAATCAAATTTGATCAAACATGTGACTTAGCTCAATGGTCTTCAGGTAATTAAAAACAGTAGAATGTAAAATTAATCAAAATCGTCTAAGCCATTTCTTAGCTAAAATTAGCTTGACAGCATTTAGCAATAAAGGAAATGATCCACCAATATAACTTTGTTTAACGTGCGACTTAGCCCAATAATCTTCTCGTGATAAAAAACGTTTCGTTACAGAATTTAGGTAAAATTCCTTGAGTCGTTATTATATATAATTAGAATGACCCTAACCCATTATGACCAAAAATGACCCACTAATCGAATTTTTGCGAGCATGTGTCACAGCCCAATGGTTTTCTCGTTCCCGAAAATAATATAATACAAAGTATAGTCAAAATGGTACGAGCCATTTTCTACATAAAATTAGCATGACCCATCATGACCACAAATTACCCTTATAATCGAAATCTCTCGAACATGTGACTTAGCCCATTAGTTTTCTCGTGCCTAAAAAATGTTACATACAAAATTTCGTTAAAATCGAACCAGCCGTTCTTTAAATTTAAATAGCTTGATTCAGACCCTTTATGACCCATTAATCGAAATTTCTCGAACGTTTGACCTAGCCCAATGATTTTCTCGTGCCAAAAACTGTTATATACAAAATTTCGTTAAAATCGATCCATCTGTTCTTTAGATATAGCTTGACATGATCCATTATGACCCATCATGACTCACAAATGACCCTTTTAGTCGAAATCTCACAACCATATGAGCCCATTAGTTTTCTCATGTCAAAAAACTGATACATACGAAATTTTGTTAAAATCGAACACACCGTTCTTTAAATATAAATAGCTTGACCCAGACCCTTAATGACCCATAAAATTTTTTTCTCGAACATGTAACCTAGCCCAATGTTTCTCTCGTGCCCGAAAACCATATAATGCAATTTTTAGTCAAAATTGCGTAAGAAAATCTCTAGATAAAAATAGCATGACCCACAATGACCCCAAAAATGACCCACTAACCGAATTTTCTCGAAAATGTTACCTAACCCAATGGTCTTCTTGTAATACAAAATGATAAAATATAAAATTTGGTCAAAATCGTTAGAGCCGTTTTTTAGATAAAAATGGCTTGACATATGATGACCCAAAAATGACCCACTAATCGAAATTTTTCGAACATGTGACCCAGCCCAATAGTTTTCTCGTGCCAAGAAACGATTGGATACAAAATTTCTTTAAAAACAAAACAGCCGTTCTCTAGATATAAATAGCTTGATACGGACCCATTATGACCCAAAATGACCCAATAATCGAATTTTCTCGAACATGTGACCTAGCCCAGTGGTCTTATCGTGCCCGAAAATGGTAAAATCTAAATTTTTGCGAAAATCGTTAGAGTCGTTTTTGAGATAAAGTTTACACACACAGACACACACAATTTTTGCTCGCATTATAATATAAGATTTTAAATATGTGCAGTGAATATGGGTGCAATGTACGTATGTACGCGTGCTGTATTTCAATTGGTATGGTAAGCTAATAAATTTCTCAAATAATGCACATTTGTTAATGTACTTTTTACTCACTAATTAATTCTTAAAATGTTCTTAAAAGTTTAATTATTTGATTATAAGCACTATATTCTGATAACTGAATATAATCCTGCCATAATTCAGGACTTGTACACTTGAAAAACTTTCAAGCATCTCTTACCAGAATTTTCGTAAAGTAATATTTTGTTTATTTAATGAAACAAAATTCTCTCTTCGGATACTCTATGAAATTTTCGATACTAAAAACTTAAAACTCTCTAATTTCCTGATGCGTACAAAGCCTATAATTAAATAGTGTAATAATTGTAGTATTATTCCGCACATATTGTCACCCCGCTTATATTGTCTAATTTTTCTGGACCGCTGAGGTGACCATATAACCGATACTCACTGTATATATATATATATACCGGGTGTCCCAAAAATGACTGATTGATTTTAAAATTCAATAACTTGCAAACGGTGACAGCTATTTAAAAAATTTTTGCAGGAGGGTTATGTATAATGTCAAGAGTGTTTTCACCGTAATTCTTTATTTTAGTTCGAATTTCAAACAATAGGTGGCGCTGACGGCGATTGAAGGCCAGGTCGACACTTCACTCAGCATTGATCACCTGGCCTTCAATCGCGGTCAGCGCCACGTATTGTTTATACATAACCCATGAACTTCCCAGTTCAAAATTTTAAAGTTGAATCTTAGACTCTTCTTTCAGGACCAACACCCTGATATTTTTATTCAGGCCCTGGGGCCCCTTTTTAAACATTCTCCCAGTCAATTGATGCATTTAAAAAATATATTATTCCAACGAATAATTCATACTCTATGCTTAATTTTGACTAATTAAAGATCTGAATCTCTATGTGCTAAAACTTTTTAACATGTTTTCATGTTAGTGCCCTAGTTTTAACTGTCAGTTGGGCCCACCGGGGCCCCCTTATTATAGCTCCATTAAAGATGATCTGATTCATTAGCTTTTTTTTTCTAACAACGTTTTAGGTCCCCCAGCTACTACATGAACGACAAAAAAATTTCTCAGACTTCAGCTACCACTAATTTTCAATATCTATCGCTTCTTTGGGTCTCTAGATGCAGCTTATTTAAAAGTGATCCAAATTTATTTCAATTTTATTTGACATAGTTTTAGCGTCCTCCCATTATTTTAAAAACTACAAAAAATATTTTAATACCCTATTACATGCAAAATAAATTCCTTGCCCCTTGGAGTCCGGTACAGGGCCCCTTAAAGTTTTTGTAACAATAAATTATTTATAAATTGCTTCCTTTTAATCCGATCTTCATTTTTAGGATTCTTTAGTCATTTAGATATTTTAAAATTTTGACATTCCATGTAAGAATTTGGTCCCCTATGGAATCATAGGGCCAAACTCAAGGTCCCTGAACATTTTGTGAGACAAACATACTTCACATCTTAAAATTCTCAACTTCTCAGTGCAAAATTTTTAAAATTGAGTCTTGGATAATTCTTTCAGGACCAACACCCTCATATTTTTATTCGGGCCCTAGGACACTTTTTTAAACATTTTCCCAATCAATTTGTGCGTTTCTTTAAAATATTATTCAAACGAATAATTCATACGCTATGATTAATTTTGACTAGTTGTAGATTTATAGCGCTAACTACTGAAACATTTGAATATGTTTTCCTGTTAGGGCCCTCTTTTTAACTGTCAGTTGGCCTATTTGTTTCCTTATTATAAATACCTAAAAAAAAGGTCCAATTTACTCTCCTTTTATTTGGTGCAATTTCTTTAAAAAATATCCAAATTGCTCGCAATTTTCTTTTCTTTAACGTAGTTTTAGCGTCCTCTCATTACTTTAATAACTACAAAAATATTTTATATCCAACTACATGCGACATAAGTCACTGACTCCTTAGGACTCTATACAGTGCCCCTTGAAGTTTTTGTACCAAAAATTGATATTAAACTGCTGTCTCTTAATTCAATCTTCATTTTTAGAACTATTTTTCCATTTAGTTATTCCTACGTTCTTATGTTCCATTTAAGACCCTGGGGCTCCCTATGGTTCTATAGGGCCCGGTTCAAGGGCCTTGAATTTTTTTTTTTCACCATGTAAATCTCATCCCCACCTTCTCAATGCATAATTTTAAAGTTGAGTTTTGGACTCTTCTTTCAAGATTTACACACTGATATTTTTATTGGAGTCCTAAGACCTTTTTTAAAGCATTTACTCATTTTTTTTATTGATTTCTTTAAAATATTATTCTAGCGAATAATTCATTGCCTATGATTAATTTTGACTAATTATAGATCTAAAGTGTTAAGTACTAAGGAATTTTAACTTTTTCCATATTAGGGTCCCGTCTTTGACTATCAGTTTTTTTCCTTTGGGTCCCTTATTATAGCTCTCTTAAAAATGATTCAATTAGCTAACTTTTTTTTTTCCAAAAGGTTCTTAGGTCCCCCAACTACTACATAAATGACAAAAAAAAAAAAAAAAAATTAGCTATTACGCATTTTGAGTAATAATCACCTTCTTGGGGGCCCTTGGTGCAGCTTTTTTTTTTTTTTTAATGATTTGAATTGTATGCAATTTTCTTTACCATCGTTCTAACGTCAGTCGAATATTTTAAAAACTACTAAAAATATTTTTGTACTCAACTACATGATAGTTAAGTCTCTAGCACCTTGGGAATATCTGGTTAAGTTTTTGCACCATAAAAGGTTAATAATTTGCCTCCTCTTAATCCGATCTTCATTTTCGGAACCCTTTTTCCATTTAGTTATTTAAACGTTTCTACATTCCATTTAAAAGTCTGGGGCATCCTAAAATCACATACAGCCCGATCCGGGATCCCCTGAACTTTTTGTGTTGCATGAATTTTTTAATCGTCTAATTTTCTCACATTCTGAATGAAAAGTTTTAACGGTATGTTTTGGATTCTTTTCCGCAGACCAACACTTTCACATTTTTATAGGGACACTAGAGCCCTTTTCTAAGTATTTCCTTTCCTTTTTTTGTGCATTTCTTTAAAAATTCGTTTAATGAGTAGGCAGGGGCGTGCCAGCAGTATTCGGCGCCTGTGTGCAGAACTGCATTTAGCGCCCTACACCCCCCCCCCCATCCAATCGCCTGTAAAAATAAAACTTTATCCCCCCCCCCCGAAAAAAAAACTAAGAATATTTATAAATGTATAGTTGTCATTCTTTTGGAATTTTTTTTTTGAACCAGAAAATTTATTTAATAAATTAGTCTTGTTTCTTTACAGTTCGTATTTTATTTCATTAAATAAATAAATTTCTGTTTCCAAACATGCTTAAATTACTTGAAAAATAAAGAAGGATGGCAGCTATTTAAATAAAATTCGTAACACAGTAAAACCTGTGTAAATGAAAGCACTCTATCAGAATACTGCGTTACGGTAAAATTTCATTATCCCGGAGAAAATAATTTAATGCAATAACAATAGATTGCATCTAAAAGAAAGAAGTTTGTTTTTACTTTGCATGGATTGGCGATGGCTAAGAAAATTTACCGCACATAGATATCGGAAAATTTCGATAAGGATCGATGATGGTAGATGCACCTTGCACCTGATTCTCATTTTTTTAATTAATTACCCGAAATATTAATTAAAACCCTTAATGATCATCGCAAAATGGCGATCTTTTATTCTTCAACGAGATCATGCTTGTGTAATTCCCCAAGTAGTCCTTACCGCGTAACGTTTGATTTTTTCTGCATTTTCAAATTGGAATATAGTGAGATCCCGGTAGATTTATTTACAATTAAATAATAAATAATAATAAAGAAAGAAAAACGATTTCAATGGTATTTTTAATTACTATTTCAAAAAACATTTTTATTTGGCACCGTTCGCATCAGTTTTCAAGCTTTCCATTTCTCTGAAGTTTCAAACGCATAAAACAAATAAACAAACAAGAACAAAAAAAACAGTTGATACATTCATCGTATTTTTCAGGTTCTAATAATATATCTGGAGTGAAAATATTAATATTTACTGTTTAAAAAAATTTTTGAAGTCATTTCAAGGATTCGCCAAACATATTTTTTCTCTCGATACAAATTATCTCACAGCATGGAACTCTGTGAACCACATGTAATTTTTTAAAAATATGTAAGTGTAGTACATTTTTTAATAACTAGCAAAAGCCGTGCTTTGTTTGGATTCGCGAAGCATTATTTCATAAGATAAACATTTGAAAGTAACGTTATATATATATATATATATACTAGCAGGGGTGACCGAGCTCAGCTCGGTCAAAAATAACTTTTTGTTCAACGCAATTTTCACTTTATCAGTCTCTCTGTATTATTACTATAAAACATGTCGTTTATAATAGTATTATTTACAAAAACAATCAATAAGACAATTATGTATGTATGCACTTTTTTATATTATTTTAAAATTTACAACAAAAGGACATTGATCCAAATCACTTTTTTACCTCGACTCTGATTGGTTTAACCGTGCAATTCGAATTCTATTAAGAATGTATACAAATTTCTTCACATTCTAAAAGGCAATTTTTTTGCCAGATATAGCCAAATTTGGCGACATTCTTTCATTTGTTGCCAAATACGTGTTTTGGTTAATCGTAATCTTTCGTTATCTTAATAGTCGATTTTTCAACCAAATGCCGCCAATATTTTGTCAAAAGTCGCCAACTTATTGGCTGTTGCCATATTCTCGTGACCCTGATCCGTATTGCCCAAAATGACCCACTAATCAAATTTGATCAAATGTGACTTAGCTCAATTGTCTTGAGCTAATCAAAAACAGTAGACTATAAAATTGAATCAAAATCGTTTAAGCCATTTCTTAGGCAAAATTAGCTTGACAGCATTCCTCAATGAAGCCGATATGATCCACTAATATAATTTTTTTAATATGCGATTCAGCCCATTGGACTTCTCGTGGAAAAAAGTTCCTTTACAAAATTTAGATAAATTGATTGTGTATTTGTTACATATAGTTAGAATGACCCTGACCCATTATGACCCACTAATCGAATTCACGCGAGCTAGTGTTCTAGCCCAATGGTTTTATCTTGCCGGGAAACGATATACTACAAAGAATAGTCAAAATGGTGAGAGCCATTTTCTAGATGAAATTAGGTTGATCCAACATGACCCACGAATAACCCTCATAATCGAAATCTCTCGAACATGTGACCTAGCCCATTCGTTTTTGCGCGCCGAAAAACGGTTGGATACAAAATTTAGATAAAATCGATTAAGCCGTTTTTTAGATGTAATTAACTTGACCTTAACCCATTATGATAGAAAATTACCCATTAATTTTTCTCGAACATCTGATCCAACCCAATGATATTCTCGTGCCCGAAAACGATAGAATTCAAAATTTAGTCAAAATTGCGCGAGACATTATCTAGATAAAATTAGCATGATCCACAATGATCCACTAATTGAATTCTGTCTAATACATGACTTTACACAATAATCTTCTTGAAATTCAAAACGATAGAGTACAAACCTTGGTCAATGTCATTAGAGCCATTTTTTATATAAAATCGGTTTAACCAAAAATGACCCAAAAAGTGATCCACTAACCGAAATTTCTCGAACATGCGACCGAGCCCAATGGTTTTCTTGTGCAGAAAAAATATAATATATATAATTTCCTTAAAATTGTTCCACCTGTTCTTTAGATATAGCTTGATCATGACTCATTATGACCCATCATGACCCCAAAATTATCCTTATAATCGAAATCGCTCGAATATGTGACTTATCCCATTAGTTTTCTCGTGTCTAAAAACTTTTACATACAAAGTTTCGTTAAAATCGATCCTGCCGTTCTTTAAATATAAATAGCTAGGCCCAGGCCCTTTATGACCCAAAATAACCAATCGAAATTTCTCGAACATGTGACCTAGCCAATAGTTTTCTCGTGCCAAAAAATGTTGTATACAAAATTTCGTTAAAATCGACCCACCCGTTCTTTAGATACAGCTTATTATGATATATTATGACCCGACCCATCATGACCCACAAATGCAACTTACAATCGAAATCTCTCGAACATGTGACCTAGCCCATTGGTTTTCTCGTGTCAAAAAACTGCTACATACAAAATTTTGTTAAAATCGATCACGCCGTTCTTTAAATATAAATAGCTTGACCCAGACACTTAATAACCCAATATGACCCATTGAAATTTTTCTCGAACATGTAACCTAGCCTATGTTAGCCCATTAGTTTTCTCGTGTCTAAAAAATGTTACATACAAATTTTCGTTAAAATCGATCCAGCCGTCCTTTAAATATAAATAGCTTGACCCAGACCATTTATGACCCTTTATGACCCATTAATCGAAATTTCTCGAATGTGTGACCTAGCCCCATGATTTTCTCGTTGCAAAAAAATGTTATTTACAAAATTTCGTTAAAATCAATCCACCTGTTCTGTAAATATAGCTTGACATGATCCATTATGACCCATTATGACCCACAAATGACCCTTATAGTCGAAATTTCTCAAACATCTGATTTAGCCTAATAGTTTTCTCATGTCAAAAAACTGTTACGTACAAAATTTCATTATAATCGATCCCGCCGTTCTTTAAATATAAATAGCTTGACCCAGACCCTTAATGACCCAATATGACCCATTAAAATTTTTTCTCGAATGCGTAACCTAGCCCAATGTTTTTCTCGTGCCCGAAAACCATAGAATGCAATTTTTTAGTCAAAATTGCGGGAGAAAATCTCTAGATAAAAATAGCACGACCCACAATGACCCCAAAAATGACCCACTAACCGAATTTTCTCGAACATGTTACCTAACCCAATGGTCTTCTTGTAATCCAAAACGATAAAATATAAAATTTGGTCAAAATCGTTAGAGCCGTTTTTTAGATAAAAATGGCTTGACCCATAATGACCCAAAAATGACCCACTAATCGAAATTTTTCGAACATGTGACGCAGCTCAATAGTTTTCTCGTACCAAAAAACGATTGGGTACAAAATTTCCTTAAAATCGATCCAGCCGTTCTATAGATATAAATAGCTATATCCTGACCCATTATGACCCAAAATGACCCAGTAATCGAATTTTCCCGAACATGGGACCTAGCCCAATGGTCTTCTCGTGCCCGAAAATGGTAAAATCCAAATTTTTGCGAAAATCGTTAGAGCCGTTTTTGAGATAAAATTTACCCACACACACACACACACACACAATTTTTGCTCGCATTATAGTATAAGATATATATATATATTTCATCTTTATTAAGCAAAAACGTTATCTCATGTTTTGGCGCATTTAAATTTTAGAAATGTAAATTCAGCCAAATAACTAAAAATTTCCTCGGAATTTTTTATTTATGATATAAGGCTGGTATAAATAAAAATATTTTCGAATGCTGATGTCTAACCTCTTGCCTTGAAGCTAAATCATGTTCGCGTTCGTTCCGACCAGTAAGTGTTCTTTTTCTCGGCATTTTTAAATTACTAATACATTCCAGAAATTATTTATAAACGTAGTTAATATATTTAATTTGGTACAATTAAATTATCCTTCAATCAATTAAAATATTCTTAAATTATTCTCCAATCTCAATTATTATTCAATTTCATTCTTTCATTTCGAATACAAAACTTAAAAAACTTACCAAACTTAACAAAATATTCACTTTAAATACCAAATATAAGAATTAATTTTACTTGTTTACGATTCTTTTGTTGCCACTTTACCAAAGTAAATACCTAAATAAATAAATCATAATATAATTCTTTGAAATTCCGTAAGTATAAACTGCATAAATAATTTTGACAGAATAATGAAAATATATTTTATTTAATATATTAATCATGATTCTATCTAAAATTACTAACCCCGTGATTTATTTTCCTTCTTAAAATAAAAAGATATGGGTTCAATTTTTTATTTGCAAACGATTTTGGCGGAATAGTGAAAATATGGAAAATATATTTTATTTAATTAATTAATCATGATTCTGTCTATAATTACTAAACCATGGTTTATTTTCCGTCTGAAAATAAAAAGATACGCGTTCAATTTTTTATTTGCAAAAATGCGTCCATAATAGAATAGTGTCCATGTAGAATAAATTTGTTATTAAAATAATATTTTTTAAAGGTTATTCTTTAAAAAAAATAACATTGTGCAAATCTTCAAATCATAATTTATTCTTATGTTTAATTTCAAGTCAAAATACTGAATAGTTTTTTTACAAAGTGTACGGCAAAATGTAACTTGAGTGGCCTAGTAGAGGATTCGCTTCGCTCATCCTAATAAGAAGCATAAAATATATCATAATTTGTTTATTCGTGTCTTAACTTCATAGATATAATGTAAGATTAACTATTAAAGTTAGCAAATGATACATCAAAAGATATTTGTGTCACTGAAAGCCTGCTGTTTTCTACTGAAACATTAAAATCCGAAAGAATCATTACAATATCGTCGTAAACATTTACAAGAGATTCATTAACAATATTGAAAAACATAAATACATTTTGGTTTGATTTTCAGCACATAAATCTCACAAAAATAGAATCATCATCATTTTTTTTCTATTACTAAATCAACAAAATAAATGTTTTTAGCCTCCGATGCTATTTCTTTCAGACAAGCTAAAAAGTGTCGTGTCAAAAATTCTGGCCCACTTTTACTTACCAATCATACATAGTATAGGGTAAATCTTGCAACCGTTTTGAAAATCGAAAAAATTTTTTGACGTATTTACACGTTTCAGATACTGGACATTCCGAAAAACATATTTTTAGAAAAAAAAAAAATTGCCGTTTGTCTGTCACTATGTAAATGCTCTAATCTCGCGAACAAATGGAGATAGAGACTTAAAATTTTGTATGTACTTAGTAAGTAAGAATAGGTCGAAGCCTATTTAATATCAGTAACCTCGATTATCCGGAACTATTTTTTTTCGGACTCTCAAAAAATTCGTTCTGATGAAATGTACATAAAAATTTTCGATTTTTTTATTTTTATTTTAAGGAAAGGACGTAAAAGGCAATAAAATAACACAAATTTTGCATCAAGAACGAAGTCGGTCGGATTAATAGTTGCCGAGATATTTGTAATCCTGTTTTCCACATTCTTCGATTTTTCATGACCCTGTATTTTCTTCAAATTTCAATTCAAGGATACGTTTTAATTGGAAATGCGACGCTTAATCTGACGCAGGGAACTGTTAGTTAATAGAATTATTGTTTTTGGAGTTATAAGGATGTTTCTTTTACGCAATCCGGTACTACTTGTGTAGTTTGGTATTTTACATAATTTGTCGAAATGGGTTCATCAGCAATTCATTAATGAAGCATTACTATGTATATTAAGAATATTTAAATATAAGTTTAATTTTGTTTTGGAATTGCAATGCATCTTATAAATAGTTTTCACATATTTTATTTTCACATATTATATAACGCATATCCATGATGGATAAGTTTTACGGTGGCCCCCAACGACTAGTTTCGTAATCTGGCCGTTAAAACGAGACATTCGTACAATTTTATTGTTAAAATGCATTTCCTTTTTCTCAGAGTCTATAAAAAAGTGTTTAGAAATCCGTTTTTGATGAATCTAGTCAATGAAGAAGTAGCACGTCAAATTGTATCGCTTTATTATTCTGCAATTCCAATGTCTCTGAGAGATATTGCTAATCAATTGGGTATTTCACGCCGTTCTGTTTGCAATAATATTGATAAACACAAGAAAAATGAAGTTAGTTCATTGCATTCTAAACGGGGTCGCCCTTCTAAAAAAACCTCTATCTTTTTTTTTTTTTTTTTTTTTTTTTTTAATCGGAGGCGAAACTGAATTCTGCAATGGCAAAATCTACATTCAACTTTTTTTTTTTTTTTTTTTTTTTTGTCAAAAATTTAACCAAAATGTAATTAACAACTTTTATTTCTGGCCATTGGTGTTTAATGTTTAATTTGAGTTAATTTGGAATTTGAAAACATATTATACAGATAATATTTCAAAAATGCTCTACGCAACATGAATCAGTTTATTTACATGCAAAAAATAAAATAATTAATTCTTAATTTTGCATATAATTTTTAATTTTAAAAAACACAGAATTCAGGTCTGGAGTACAATGGATCATGGTCCATTGTACCCCGGTTTCTGGTGATCCATTATACTTCATATGTGACTTTGACCAAAAAAAAAAAAAAAAAAAAAAAAGATAAAAAAAGAAGTTTTATATTCAATTATTTTACTTACAATAAATATAGTAATATATTGTCTTACCTTTTTAATGTGCTGAGCAATGTCTTCCAAATTACAGATCTTTAACGTAAAAAATAGCATATGTTTCATTGAAAATATTTACTTTTACCTGTCTCAAATCGACTATCAAGAATAAAATGACTAAAATGGCAGCTATGCACATGGTTTTAAATTTTTATTTACTACTGCAGGGCTGCCATGTATGTACCAAAATATGAAGCATTCTAAAACAGAAATAATATCAAAAATAGGGGGTGGACCACTGTACCCTGGGCTCTATTGTACGCCAGTCTCCCCTACATGTAAAAAGTGAGTAACTTACCTTATTATATTAATGAAGCATCAAGATTTATCTCTTAATTTATACCTTGGATCCAATTATAAGAACGATTTTTTTAAATCTCTTCTTATTGCACCTCCTATAACAACGAAAGGCAGACTAAATTGCAAGACCTTCAGAATTTCATGTCTCAGCAAAAAGTGAATGTAACATGCTCCGGCGCCAATACGATTGGCGCCAATACAGTATTGCTGAATTTTACCTTCTAGAAAGAATGGATTATCTTAAACAAAAAGAGACAGCTTAATTCAATTTAAAGTGGCAAAAAAGATACGTATTCATTTGTTAATTTGAAGTAAAATAAGTAATTTCTTCGAAATTTAAAATAATTTAAGTAAAATTCGAAAATTTTCACATATTTTTATTATGTTCCGACAAATTTGATAATTATAGGACAAATTATTTTATCTGCTTCAAAGTGTATTTTAAAAGAAAAATCTAATTATAGGATAGGTATTATATCATAGAGGTCTGCAAGGGCCCGGCCCTGGCCCAAAGCCCGAACCTTGCCGGGCCGGCAAAAAAAAAAAAAAAAAGAAAAAAAATTGAACAGGTCGTACGAGCCAATAAAAAATTGTAGCGGACATATCGACCCGATATAAATGTAAGAGTAAAAACGATAAAATATGAACTATTTTCAATGAATGGGGCTTTAACAAGAAAAAGTATAAATGTGCGTTACGAGCCGATGCTAGTTTGACAACATCAGTACCGAGATATAACTTGCTGAGCGTAGAGATATGCATGGGACAGTTACATTGTGTCTGACCCAGGCTTAATTTTTTTAGCAGGCTCTTGCCGGGCCGAAATCAGCCTTGTATTCTTTATCTATATGAGCAGAACGGGAACTGGACTTAATTGCTCTCATGATGTGTAGGGTAGACAATATGTTTTTTAGAAGTATTAATAGCGATAATGAACTTCTGTTAACGTAATCTATGGAATTATACCTAAAGGTGGTTCTTAAATTTCAATTTTAACTCAACAACGCGAAATTTTCACACATTTTCTGACTAATTTTGAACTATAAAGGTATAAAATTGGCAAACCTGTTTATTGATGGGATTTGAAATCGAATAGCGTTTTCCATTTTTGGTAAATACATTACTTGTCAAGATATAAGAGATTCTTGTCCAGTGGCTGCAGATTTTTCACCCTTCCCAAGCTGCTGCTTCCGGAAATTAAATTCAAAACGCCAACTTTGACAGTATTTTCTCAAAAATGTAATGAAGGGGAGATAAAGTGAAGGGGGCGCCAAATGAAGATTTTGTTTATCGATTTTTCTGAGGTCTAAGTTTAGAAGGGCATTGTTATCATTGCCCTATCTAGATTATTCCATAGCATAGAAGAATCTAAGGATGATATAGTACAAGGATCCTGTATAAAGCAGATTTTCTTTTATATTCTTTTCGATTTCTTTTTCATGGTTTTAATGAATCAATATTTAAAAAAATTGATTACGCAGTTCAATATAACATATTTTAGGATTATATACTCTAAATAAGTCAGCTATTTGCAACTTCGTAAAATTATCTTTGTAAATTTCATTTATGTAGAAGAGGTGGGAGCGCCAAAATCCATGTTTTCCCAGGGTGCAAAAAATAATAATTTTATTTATTAATTGTTTCATTTATATGTTGCCGATTGATATGATTGATTTGTTTCTTTTTTAGCAATTTACTTTTACCTAGGAATCTGCATAACCTATAAAGTTATGTTGCTTTACCATTGTGCAATGCAGTGGCGTAGCAAGCGGGGGGGGGGGAGGGGGGAGGGGGCGGTCCGCCCCGGGTATCACCCTCTAAGGGAGTGACACCCAATCTTTTTCTTCTGCAAATCAATATATATATATATATATATATATATATATATAAAATCTTATTAGATTTAAAAAAAAAAATTTGAAATAAGATGAAAAATCTAGCGCAAGATGCATCAAAGTTAATTTTCTTTTATTTGAGAATGTGAAAATTTTCTAAATAAGATATGCACCAGAGAACAAAAATCAGCCTACCCAACGAACAGGTATCAAAAGCTAACTTTAAAATAAACACTTATCTTCTAATTATAGGCACCACATTGATTTATGCGGTTTATCAGCGCCGTGCGAAAGGGCGGGGGGGCGAAGGGGCAGTCGCTCCAGGCGCGGAAATTTTGAGGATGCCAGATTTATACTACAAATGTCATTTTCGGCCTGTACAAGAAAAAGTTGAGAGAGGGGCGCCAAATTCTAACTTTGCTCCGGGCGCAATTTTCTCTAGTCTTTCCTGTTTTCTTTTTTTATGCAGGAGGACAAAAGGTAAATTAGTAATGGTATGATTATTTGTCGTATTAACGCTGGCTTGGAATTGAAAGAATCGGCGGGGGGGGGGGGGGGGACACATCATTTACATCCGCTCCGGGTGTCACTCATTTTAGCTACGCCACTGGTGCAATGTAAAATTCTACTTGTTTACATACCGTCAGTATGTATATTGCTCTAGTACTACAATAAAAGAGAAATGTTGCATATTTTCAATCTTTTTAATAATGGAGTGCGCTTCTGCTTTCTTAAATGTTGGACAAGCCCAGTGTAGAGCAGCATTTGTCAAATGCAATATTCAAGTCGTTGTTCCAAATTTTTAAAGTTTCTGGCTTTTTTTATGTATTTCAGGTGCTTGATGGCGCCTTTCGACCATGACTTTTCGCCACAGTAGTGCCCTTCAGTTTGAGACCCCCCCCCCCCCCACCAGGGGCGCGCCGGCAGTATTCGGCGCCTGTGTGCAGAATTTTAGTTGGCGCCTCACATTCATACCTTGCCAGTTTCCGGAAAAAAAAATCCAAATGCATAGTTGCAAACCTTCTGGATTTTTTCAAAGGTTAAATAATTTTTTTAACCAGAAAACTTATTTCATAAAATGTGGTCTTTATTCTAGAAAGTTCTTATATATTTTTTTTTCATTTATTCAATTAGAATTCTGGTTCCGGACATGTTTATATGATTTAAAAAAATAAAGAAATTTGGCAGCTATATAAATAAAAATCCAAAACACAACACAACCTGCGAAAATAGAACCTGTCTGTATCAGAGTCATGCATTAAATAGGAAATTTTATTATCCTGGATAAAAATAATACAAATGCTAATTGAGTACTGTCAATTTGATTTTGTTGTTATGGAAACGACTTCATAGATTTGGAGACTAAGAGATAAAGAAGAATCAGGAGATAAAGACTAAAATCCTTTTAAAATGAATTCTCTTAAGTTCTTTTCAATTAATGGGAAAATATAATGATCAACTTAATCAACTAAAGCAACAAGCATTATGTATGTGTAATAAAAATAACATACGCAATAAACTCTTTCATTGATTAAGTTAAAAGTCATTAAATATCCTGCATTTAAAAAACAATTAACAAGCAGTTTTCAAAAGCATTAAAATAGTTTGCTTTTGGCAGGGAAAAGTGCTACTCGTCAAATCGCGTGACGCTTTTGTCTTTTCGCGCCAAATATTCGCAAACAGGAAGCAGGACATTTAGGTCCTGATACATTTCGGTCATTTGCCATTTTGGTCCCAAGACATTTCGGTCTCTAGCCATTTCGGTCCCAAGACATTTCTGCTCCTTGCCATTTCGGCCTCTTCTCCAGCAAGCTGAAGTTTTGCGAAACATGACGTAATTTTATAGGGAACATTGTATAGTTTTTTAACCGAAGGCCATAAAATTTTAATATAATGTGATTATAAGTGCCCGAAAACCACACACACGTACTACCACACAAATTTCATATGGTAAACCGAATCGTAATTGGTAATCCTAATTCTCAAAACAATTAGTAATTTTAATATAAAAATCAACTTGATGTTTTATTAAATATATTTATTAATTATTAACATTATTAATATACATTACAAATTTTTCTCTAAAACAAACTTAATACATAATCTATTTTTTATTCAATGCATCATTAAATTTTATAGTATTTTAAAACTGAAATTTATCATTTACTTGTTTATTTATTATATATTTAAAGTTACAGAAATTTAAAACAATTAATATACTTAAAAATATAACTAAAATAAGATTTTTTTTCTTTTTTTCTGAGAAAGTGGGAGCCGAAAGATAATACAAAAATAAATAAATGAACGATAAATAAAAAAAGCTTAGTTTTGCCAGTTTAAAATTGAAAATAAAATTATTAAAAATATTAATTACATTACTACCATAAATTTAAAAAATAATGATCTTATTAGAATGAAGACATTCCAGTTTCAATAAAATTAGCTCTCAAAAATTGTCTTTATGGGTTGAAAAGACTGTTAAAAAAATGCAATCAATTACTATTATTATTAAAAAAGTAGTGGAGGTAAATTTCTGAAAACAAAAATTTTTCATAGTACGCCTGGTTCCAAAATCACTATCGCTTTCTCAATGTTTATAATGGAAACTAACTTATGAAAACAAATTTATAAGGTACAAATTTGTATTATAAAATTAAAAAAAAAAAAAATGTTCTTCAATAAATGTATCTCATTTCTGAATTATTAAAGGCGAGGATGTAGAGGGGTGATTTGAGGAAATACATATACATTATAACATTATAAGTATCTAATTATTTATGATTAAACTAATTGGAAGTAGAAAAAATTAAGCACAATTTTTGTATTATGTAATTAATAATCATTTAAAGATTCTAAAATAATGTGCGTAAGCAATCAAAAAAATTATTTATGGCAGTTTATAGTAGTATATATAAAATACTAATGCTAATGATAAATAATAAAACTTAAAATATTTATTCTGTTAAATAATACTAATAATAAAAACAAAAGACAATGTCCCCTAAACTTATATCGCATTGTTTAATCAAACAAACAAACAAACAAAAAAAAAGCTCGTTGTAATTTCATAATCGCAAATTATAAAAGTTTAAATTTATCGGACTTTTATATTCAGCTTTTTATAAAATTTGGAGGTAGGGAGGGGGAGAATAAAAAAAATTTAAAAAGGCCCGAATAATGTTGAATTTATACCGTTTGGCAGACCCACAACAATTAGAATTTGAGTCATAAGATGGCGATCAAAGTAATAAAAAGGGACCGAAATGGCAAGGGACCAAAATGTCTGGGGACCGAAATGGCCAGGGACCGAATTGTCTCGGGACCGAAATGTCATGTACCCTCGCAAACATTTTTTACTTTTTTTTTTTTTTTTTACAGATTTTCTATTGGAATTCCGCCGCTAATTTTATTTGTTCCTTTATTACATATATGAATAAATTCACTAGCATTTTTCCAACATATTCCGAGTATACTCAGTAAGAGGATCTTGCTTGCAATTATGCATATTTTTTCAAGGAATTTTAAATATGATCCCGTTTACTTATTAAAATTTCAGATATTTTTCGGACGATAAAAACCTTTTCCTTTTATGTTAAAAGAACAAATACGGAAAAAATCCATCTGGGATACTTCTCCTTTTTGAAAGGTGAATTTTAAAAAACTTATAAATTAATATTTACTATAAAAAATCTAAAGTTTGATATGTATTTTTTTTTTTTTTTTTTTTTTTGACATTTTAAAATTGATGAATCCACATCCCGTGCAAAAACACATACATAACATATTCCCGGCTCTAACGATGGCTCTGATTTAAAAAGATATTAATATTTATATTTTAAAAAATCATGAAGACATCTCAAGGATTTGTAGATTTTTTTTTTTCTTTCAGTGTCTTTGAAGATATAGTTTGCATTTGTATTTAACCCTTTCCGGCGCAGTGTGTCACACTTAATTTTAATTCCAAACTTGCAATTGACACCAATAATATTTCAATAAAATTTTGCTTTTACAGTAAAAGTTTAATATAAGACGTTCTTGATTTCTTAAAAAGTCGTTTTCAAATTCCGGTGTCAGTCGATAATTTCTCATTTCATTAACAGAATTTGTCCGCGCCGGAAAGGGTTAAGAGAATTGTGTTTTGGACCGCGTTTAATCCTCTGACAGTCTTGCAAAAGGGCAAAATTGTAATGTTGTTTTCTCAGCATTTTGTTTTAATTGCTAAAAAAATATTATTCTTTCAAAATTATAGAAAAATCTTATTTACGAATATGAATGTTATCCTTGAGTGTGTTAATCAATTGCACACTGTATTAAAAATCCATTAAATCAACTGAGTTATATCATTTTAATAATTGCTTGCATTGCAGTGAAACCTGGAGCTTAGGGTACGTCTATAGACGGGCTTGTCAGTGAGAGAGTTAAAAAGAAGTGAAAGAATGGCGCATGTTTTATATCATTTATGTATTATCAAAAAAAATTTCTTCAGAATTGGAAGTTTATCTATCTAAATGCCAGAGTTTATTGTTACCAGCAACTGTTATTTCATAATTAATTGTTTAACGTTATTAATTACTCATTTAGTTTTTATCAAGCTTTCTGCCTATTTCATTCACAAAACCTTTGAGACAGTTTCCCCTCTGAAAATTATAATTCTAAATTTACTATGGTTTTATTATTTCTGAAAATGGCTTTTAAACCTAATTTCTGAATCATGGAAGACTTATGGCTATCACCGTGAAATATATGTGCCTCCTATAAGAGGCTTGCGACGCATAAATCTATCACTACTTATAACTTGATTACTACAAGGGAAATGCTTACCAATATTTCTTAATTGGAATTTTCCTCTTCTTTGTGACAAAAGTTCTGCAGTAAGACTATGATTGCTATTTAAAAGTTAAAAATCAGGTGGAATTTAGCGCCAGTAGTAATAAAGCTGTAGTATGCTTTACCACTACTATAGTGATATGACATAGCTGCTTGTTTTCAATCGTGTGAATTGTGGCGCCCTATACTGTTTGCAAGCGCATGAGGTGTGCGCCTTTTTGCTGAAAGATTGGACAAGTCTGCGTCTTCTAAATAGCTCATTAGGAGACTTAGAACAAAATAAAATAAATAAATAAATAAAAAAGAATTGATTATTTGTAAGGAAATTCGTCTCATA
This sequence comes from Maratus speculifer, assembly GCA_964019185.1. Lineage (NCBI taxonomy): Eukaryota > Metazoa > Arthropoda > Arachnida > Araneae > Salticidae > Maratus > Maratus speculifer. The sequence continues at coordinate 19,873 of CAXHSM010001126.1, forward strand.
TAAATCTACAAAATATAATCATGATGTCAATAAAATATAATGTATATCAGCATAATTAAATTAAGATTTTTTTTTTTTTAATATTTTTTCCTCAACTGAATTTTTGGCCCCTTTACAACTTCAGCGCCTGTGTGCGCCACACACTTTGCACACTGGGTCCGCACGCCCCTGCCCCCCACGGCGAAACCGCTGAAGAGATCTGCTAATATTATATACTTTAAAAATAAAAATGAACTCAGAAATTTATCAGAAATAACCATTTTAGATTTACAGCACCGCTTTAATAAATTAAAAATGTTATTCAAATATTTCAGCTTAACCTAAAACATTTGGCGCCTTTACTATTCTGGCGCCTGTGTGCGGTGCCACTTTGCACACTGGGTCGGCACGCCCCTGTGAGTAGGGTAACATCCCCAGTAATTGGCAGGCACCAGTGATTGGCACATCCTACAAAAATGTCCTAAAATAAGATTTATATCCAGTCTTTTAAAAATGCAAGGCCATATACCACCTATATGCTCATTTACTTTACAGATTATAACTTCGATTTATGCTACTAGATGACAATAGTGCCTAGGAAAGAGAAACAATTATGGCTTGTATCAAATTAGCCATTTTTGTTCCAAATGCTTCTTCACTGCCTTAAGAAAGGCATACATTTCAATTTATTATTATCTGATTTTTAGTATATTTTAAATTTTAATCGCCAACAGTTTTGTTTAGTCGAAAAGGGTTCCTTTAATTGTATAAAAGTCTAAGTGCCAATTACTGGTGATTACAGCAACTTTTTATAAATATATTTTTATAAAAATACGTTTTCAAATATTTTTGCTTTTATTTTGCAAAATAGATACACAGATATGCACTCTTTGATTTAAAAATATTTGCAAGTAAATATTTTATTTCTTGGTAATGAAAATAGAAGTAAGTTTAAAGACGAATCCTTAATGTGCCAATTACTGGGGGATGTTACCCTAATTCATACCTATGTTTATAATTTTGACAAATTGAAGATCTAAAGTGCTAAGAACTAAAACCATTTAACATGTTTCATGTTGGGACTATCAGCAGGCCCCTTTTGGATTTTTTGTCACAACTCCATTAAAAATTATTTGATTTTGTAGCTTTTTTCTTCTAACAGCTTTTTAAGTCTTTCAGCTATTGCATGAACGGCAGAAAGATTTCTCAGACTTCAGCTACCACCAATTTTGAACATTAATCTCCTTCTTTGGCCTTTTTTTGCAGCTTTTTGAAGAATGACCCGATTATATTACATTTTTCTATAGTATAGCTTTAGCGTCCTCTAGATACTTTAAAGCTACCAATTATATTCCAGTTAAAATCCTGTCCCCAAGGACCTGATCCTTTTCCTTACCGCAGCTATCACCTGTCTTGAACATTAATCTCCTCTTGGCCAAAAATATGCGTTTACTCATTACAGCTGTAAATTAAAAGTCGTATTACTTTAAAAGTAAATTTAATTAAAAGGTTTTATTCATTTATTAAATATCGTTCATTCTTTTTTCAGATATTATATGTTTGATTGTTACTTCCAGTGCATGTTACTTTATTTGTGGGAACCTAGATTCCAGGTTTGTTCGGAAAGAGGATCGTTGGGAACGCTGCGGATATCAATAAAATCCTCGAAACTATAGGTTCATTTATAAGATTTTCAAAAGATATAAAATTATACAAAGTTGAGTGTTGTTTCAGGTTATTATAATTGGCCCCGGGCAACGCCGGGTGGGTCAGTTAGTAGGTCAATAAAAATTGAGATTCTACTGACAAATTTTTGCATTTTCGAAAATGATGTCATTCGAAAAAGGAAATAAACATATATGAGGACCCAGAAGCCAAGCGATATAAGTGACAAAATTTAAAATAAATTTAACTTTTTCAAAAAAATGTATAACCGACTCCAAAAAAAAAAAAAAAAAAAAAAAAAAAAGCGCTAAAAAGAATTAAATAATTCTATAAAATTCTCTAATGACAAATTGTTATCCAATAACCACACATTGACTATCATGTACCGATATAAAACGGTTAAATTTAATATATAGAATTTAATAGCCACCAAACATAGGTTTTCCAAAGAATATTTTTTACAAGAGATTAATTTAGATATTTTTGATTTAATTTTTGAATATATACATATAAAAAGTAAGGAATTACTTTTTGAAGTTGGTGTCAAACAATCATAATCAATAATGATTTCCCCATTTTATTTATGGTACTAGACATAATATATCCACAATTCTTACTATACTTAAGATAGTTTGGCACCAACTTCAAAAAGTAATTCCTTACTTTTTATATGTATATATTCAAAAATTAAATCAAAAATATCTAAATTAATCTCTTGTAAAAAATATTCTTTGGAAAACCTATGTTTGGTGGATATTAAATTCTATATATTAAATTTAACCGTTTTATATCGGTGCATGATAGTCAATGTGTGGTTATTGGATAACGATTTGTCATTAGAGAATTTTATAGAATTTTTTAATTCTTTTTAGCGCTTTTTTTTGGAGTCGGTTATACATTTTTTTGAAAAAGTTAAATTTATTTCCTACTTTTTAGTTATTTATACCGTAATACATAATTATGTGTACTGACATATGATGGCTCTTTGCAACGCACTTTGCTGAGTTCTGATGTATTCGCTTTACTTGTCACTGTTTGATTGTCAACTTTTCAAAAGACACTTGCAATATCGGTTAGTATCGTTGTGAATCTTTAGGTTTTCTGGATGTGGTAACTTCTTCAGATCTGACACGACCAAAAGCTACCACATTCATGAAGTCTTAAAGTCAACATCTAATCGTACGGACATCGGAAGTGGTTATCGAAAGGTGACAATGCCTCAAGTAAAGTGTCCTTACACATAAGCGCGCGGCAAAGCGCTTCCATATATGAGTAAACAGCAAAATGACTCCATGTATCAATGAATAGTAAAATGCTTTTCTAGTGTAGTCAAAAGTACTCCCCCTTCAGTCAGAAAAAGCAAAAAGAAAGATTTTAACAAAAATCGTTCTATGATTCAATAGATTAACAACAACAATCTAATTCCTATAAATGCAGTAAAGGCATCGGAAATGATTCGACGAGGAATCCGAAAATCATAACCTGTACTTGGCTGCATCTATAAGAGAGTGACAGCATTCGATGCCCAAATACCTTTTTCACGGACGCTTTTGTCCCAACTAAAAATTTGAAACGCACTTCACCGCTTTTATGGAAAACGATTATTTCAGCCTATCATGGAGCATTCTCATGGGTCAAAATACAAATATTTTATAAAAGCGGGGGAGTGACTATGCAGCAAAAGGGTCACATTTTTTACAGTGTATGTATGAGATATTCCATAAAGGGATCGAGTGATGATGCAGCAAAAGTTAAATTTTTAACAATGTATCACAATGCTAGGCATTTTCTATTATGAAATTTGATGATGATTTCCTGGTAGAATTCGATTGTACGCCGAATGATCCTTTATTTCTACACAGACATAAATACATAAGCCATATTATTTTGCAAATTCGTGGACATACAAGGACAAGATAGCACAAGGAAATATTACGACGCAAGAAAAGTACAACCGGGAGCTACACATAAAGAGTGTGTGCAACGGAGCCAGTGGGATTCGAACCCACAATCTCCTCCGGATAATTTTTTCCTCCGGAGCAAAATATATACTAAAGGATTTTCATCTTTAGTATATATTTTGCAAGAGATTAGCAGCGTGGTGCCTTAACCACTCGGCCACAAGGAACCCCTTGATGACTCATTTTTGTCCAGAATTTTTTCAATCAATCGTATACTGTGCTCCATGTGTCGTCATATTCACATCGAGGAATCCTACATGAACAAAATCTGAAATCATTCTGGTGTCTAATCCGGTAACCAAATCTGAATCTAGAGATAATTTTGCTAAACATATCTATGCACTTTATTTTGCATTGATATGTAGAGATAATTTTTTCCTCCGGAGCAAAATATATACTAAAGGATTTTCATCTTTTCAACAACTTAAGGATGTCGATTGGTATCGATGTCTATTTCCGCTTTAATGGATGTGAGAACTTGTCCATTTAAGCTTTAACATTTCGAAAATTTATCGTATCCAGCAAACTTTAAAACCGCACACTAGGCACAGAAAAAGACCCGGATGATAATGTGAAGTCTATGGGGGCGTTCTTTTCAAATATCTCGCTCAAATTTAAAAATTTTTACGTGATTTTTTTTTTTTTTTTTTTTTTTTTTTTTTTTTTTGGCATAGGATAGTTGAGGATATTCTACAACCGACCTAGTTTTTACTTTTTCAATTTTGGTTTCAGATTAAAAAAAAAAAAAAACTATTTTAAATTTCAAAACCGGTTTAAACAATTCTGAAATTGAAAGTATCATTATAAAAAGCATACATAAGCAAAATCGAAGAAGTAAAACTAGGCCGGTTGTAGATCATCCTCGGCTATCCTATGCAAAAAGAAATCATGTAAATATATTAAAATTTGAGCGAGATATTTGAAAATAACACACCCATAGTCTTTACACTAACATCCGGGTCTTTTTCTGAGACTAATGTAGTGCCTTAAGGTTCACATAGAAATCTACAGACTTCGTAAATGGGCATTGAAAAGCTGACAATCCATCAGTATAAGTTAAAATTATTGTGAAAAATTACCTTTGTTTTTAAAGACTATCTATTTTCTGACTAATGAGACTGAGAGCGATCTAAAAATCGTTTCATTAGTCGTTCGATCGTTTTCATTAGTCAGAAAATAGATAGTATTTAAAAACAGAGGTAATTTTTCTAGATATTTTAAACAGGGTACATTGTTAAAAATTTGACCCTTTTGCTGCATCGTCCCTCCACCGCTAATATAGAAAACGATTACTTCAGCCTATTATGGAGCATTCTCATGGATCAAAAGTGAGATATTCTATAAAAGCGGGGTTGTGACGATGCAGCAAAAGGGTCAGATTTTTTACAGTTTAAAGTACGCGTACACAATCAGAGCGCGTCAAGTTGCTTCTATGATTCAATGCATAGAAAAGTAATTCTAAATGTTCGTATGTATTAAAATACCCTTTTCAGTCATAAAAACTAACAAGTATGAAAAATCATGCGTTAAGCATAGATTATGAAGCACTTTCCAACACTTACTGAAATCTTTAACAAAAGTTTGTTATTTAGGGAAATAATAGTGTATAGCCAAATATACCCAAATATGTATTCCAGTACATTAGAAGAGCCCTGTATTTCATATGTCAGTTCATATAATGGGAAAATTTAGCTTAGCAAGAAAATACCCAGTAGCTTGAGATTTCTTTTTCATCAATTCATACTATTAGATGGAAACATACTTGAATACTTTTGTTCAGCCCTGTAGTTTACATTGTACCTTTATTACACGCCAGCATTAGGCTAAAATTTATTGTAAACTAAAACACTTTTAAAACAACTGAAATCACATTCTCATAAATCATCATTCATACGCGTCCATATATCGAATTCTTTGCGTGGCCCTGTATATCCTTTTATCTATATTCTGCAAACATTTCTCAGTAAATTGAATGAAGCTCAGCGTAAAAATGCATAGCTTATTTAAGAACCACGTTTAAATAACTTACACTCATATTCAGTAACGTTAGTGAGCTCTTTATGGGTAGCCCTGTATATCAACTATAACATTTATACACACCATATAATGTGCATATATTTAGCGAAATATAAACGCGCATATCATAATTAAAATGCATTTCATCCCTCCATCAGCCATCATCGGACACATATACGGTACTTCGGAAAAAATATATACTATTTGAAATCTTTTGTGTGGCCCTGTAAATGCTATGTCCTTCATATTATGCAAGACAGTAGCGTATAATTTATATTAAGCTTCAGAGACATATATCAATTTTATTATGCATGAAAAAGCTTAATATATTTAAAATATGTAATGGGAAACTTTTGATTCGCCCTGTAGATAAACTAATCATGGTAGAAACTTCATTTTCGATAGGACTTGTGCTAGGGCAAACGTCAATAACGTCCTAAAATTTCATAGCAATCGGAGCATATTAACGATTTTTCCCCATAGGCCGTAATGTAATGGGAAACTTCTGATTCTCTCTGTAGATAAACTAATCATGGTAGATACTTCATTTTCAATAGGGTTCGTGCTAGGGTAAACCTCAATAACGTCCTAAAATTTCATGGCGATCCGAGTATATTAACGATTTTTCCCCATAGGCCGTAATGTAATGGGAAACTTTTGATTCGTCCTGTAGATAAACTAATCATGGTAGATACTTCATTTTCAATAGGGTTCGTGCTAGGGTAAACATCAATAACGTATAAAAATTTCATAGCAATCCGAGTATATTTACGGGAGTTAGAGAGCGGACAGACGGACAGACGGACAGACGGCCATCCGGCCAGACGGACAGACGGCCAGACAAACCGAATGCATAAGCACTTTTCAACTTTGTTGGAAAGTGCTAAAAAGGAAGATATTATCAAAATCACACCATGATTCAACATGCGTCTATGTGAAAGTATAGCAATATTTGAAGTTAAGAATGTTCTTTGATAAACGCGGTTTTGCAAAGTACAGAAAATTTAAGAATTTTTATTCCAGAACTTGTCGGTAGTTGCTTGAACGAGTTTGTTTTATGGGTGAAAGAAGTTAACTAGCGTAACTTTAATGGTAAGCTTATCAAAATTTTTCGTCATTTATATTTGTCCAAATGTAAATCTAGCACATAGCAATGTACTTTAATCACTTTGTGCATCCGGCATAACAAACACCATGATACACAGACACTCTCGCTTCAAAGTGTAAGGCTCCTTAGAGATGAATTTTCAGCTTTTCGATATCGAATTCTCATGTCTGGATCGATGTGGATCTTTCACTTTGGTGGATACGAGAATTTTTCAGCTAAGATTTCGTACTTTGAAAAACAACTAGCATCTCTGCAACAGTGGTTAGGATCCAGAAGGATTATTCGCTGTTAAGTAAAACAAGATTTACCAATCATAAGCCTTCATTTTTGAGAACTTTTCATTGTTCGAAGGAGAGAATTTGGAATACATGGAGTGAAAATCTGCTATCGACACTGTAAAAAATTTGACCCTTTTGCTGCACCGTTACTCCATCGCTTTTATAGAATTTCTTTGTTTTGACCAATGAGAATGCTCCATAATAGAGCGAAGTAATCGTTTCCTATAAAAGCGATGGAGTGACGATGCAGCAAAAGGGTTCAATTTTTTACAATGCAAGCAGTGCTAAAAATTTGTATCCTTTAAATGTGCAACGATGCTACTGAATTCCAAAGTGTCGATCACAGCGACCTCTGCGGCATTTTCGTGATACATTATCTAGACTAGCAATAATTCTTGCATTTTTAGAAAATGTCCTGCAGATGTCGCTTCTATCTTTAAATTTCATTAGCATTGTTGCACATTTAAAGAATAAAGCATTTTAGCGCTTTTTTTAAGTGTTACAGAGAGCGTGTCCAGTACAACTTACCGGCTACTTATCGACGACTTACCGATTGTAGACAAGTACGAAATGAAAATCAAAGCGAAGTGTGACGTCAGCTACAATTCAACAGAATAGTTTTCATTGATGCCACAATTTGCTTTCGTACTGCCCTACAATTGGTCGGTAAAATTGGTTACTTTTGTAAGTTGCTCTGAACACGCCCTGAGATAGCCGATTTCCACACTATATCCCCTAGATGCTATATTTCCGGTTTCTTGCATAAGAGAACTTGTCCGGAATCCAGGTAGAATTTGCGCTGTTCACGAACCAGATTAACGAATCAAAAGCCTGAATTTTAGTAAATTTTTCAATGTTTTAAATAAATTTTCTTGTTAATAAATCTCGTTTCGCAAACAGCGCAAAATTTATGTGAATCCTGGTCCTCGTCCAGTTAGGATTTTGCACTTTGAACACTGTTAAAAATTTGAAACTTCTACTTTATCGTCTATCCATCGCTTTTATAGAAAATGATTACTTCATTGTATTATGGTGAATTCTCATTTGTCAAAATAGAGATATTCCAAAAAAGCGATGGACTGACGATGCAGCAAAAACTTCAAACTTTTAACAGTGAAAAG
>CAXHSM010001127.1:0-45000 GCA_964019185.1 Maratus speculifer
AGAATTTAGAATCATGTGTTTGATTAATTGTTCACAAAGAGAGTAATTTTGTTAATAGTTTCATTCTTTTATACCTATGGAAACAATATTCGATACCGCAATAGATAAAAAAAGTGAATTTTGTAAGTACACGTAGAAATTATATTTTACTTTATTTTCTCAAATTTTTAAAACAGAAATACAAAATTTTAAATAAAACAAATGTACATATACGTTTTAAAATATTTGATAAAAATAAAGTTATTATTAGCGACTTGTACCAATTAATTTTTTCATGTTCAACTCAGCTATTCTATGTAAATAATAATAAATAAATAACATTAAAATTATAGCAAAAAATTTCAAAAAAAGCCCATGTATAAAATTTGCATTTTCATTTTCCTAGTAACATAGTCCAATAACTTTAGCCAAAAGAGGGGTCTTTCTTCGAAAAAAATATTTAATAAAGGTTTTTTTTTTTCCCAGAAAGTTTTGTTATGCCATTTTAAACGATAACCTAAAAGTACCCGACATTCTGATGTACGCTTCCCCCCCTTTTGGGGGGATTTGGGGGTAAAAGGGGGCAAAATGTATATTTAGCTCTATGCGCAAGTGATGTATCATTTCCGATGTATTTTTTAATGCTGAATCGAATGAAACTAAAACCAAGTTTATATGACCAATAGTTTCTGAGTTATAATAGTTTATATATTTTGAAAAATTCAAATATTTTATGTACATATTATTCATAAGAACGACTTTTTTTTAGTTAGAATCTCATTAGCCAAATATCATTGTCGTGTGACTAGTAATTCCCAGTTGCAGGGGCGTCCATACGTATAGGCAAGGGAAAGGAGGTTCCTCCCCGGCTTGCGTTTGAATACATTTTTATTTTTAAACAAATACTTATAACGTTTTAGCAGAAAACATGACTGTTGAACTAAAGTATTTTTTCTTCAAGAGCTCAACGTATTTTCCATTCCTATGTAGGAGGCTTTTGTAATTTTAAAGATGTTTTTTGCAGTTGTATCCCCCATACAACTAATTTCATAGCTGTACGATGCTTATAGAGGTTTCCGAAAAAAAAAAGAATGGGACGGTCGACTGTTCTCAACTCCATAGGTCGTGTTTTATTGAAAGCAAGAGCCTCCATGCATAGATTCATTTAAATTTATGACACTCTCAGTATCCCGTCCATAAACAGATAAAGAGAAATTCTTTTAAGGTCCCCGTTTTTCACGAAAGCCTGAGAGAATGATGGAAAAAAGGGCTCTGTGCTTCTAAAATTACACCACCCCCTCACCAATTCTTAGAAACCTCTTTGCATCCGATACTGGTACCGTAGGAAGATGAGTGTGACGATTACCAAGGAAAGAGGGTTAAAAAGTTCTATGATGTTTCCTTTGCAAGTGGAGAACAACATGTGTATGCACGGGAATCTCGAATAAAACGGGACCAAGAAGACGTAAACGGAGTATTAGAGTGGTTTTATGCCCACAATCCTTTCCAAAGTGTACAAGTGATTGTATCCATTGCAAGAGGGGTTACAGGGGATGTGGAAAAAATAAACTGCTGTGATGCACTGAACGCTGGCGCAACTATAATGGCAAAAAAGGTAGGAGGCAATTTTCACGAGATGAAAAATTCACGTGCCTAACGAACTCTTTCTCTTTAAACAGTGAACAGTCACATAACAGTGAATGATGTTACCGTACGTGTAGATCCATTGCTGCTATTTCAAAGAATTTGTATCATAAAGATATCATACGACGACCTCCGTGAATGTTAGAAGTTTGAACTGGCTCCTTACCCGGTAGCCCTTTTCGATGAAATTGGAATGAGAAAAACATAAAAGTCATCCTTGTTCAACAGCTTCAGTCCCATAGATGTCCATCCTGATTTTGAAAGAGCGAACTACATTGTTGATGGATGATATCTGCTTCATCGAATAGTCTGGCATCAAAGTGATTCTTTTGGGGTTATTTGTGATAAATATGTGAAGTATGTTGAAAAACACTACGGTCGAAACACTATCTTCGTTCCTTCGAAACACTGTCTTCGGTCGAAACACTACCTTCTAACTTCATTCGTGTCCCATTCATCCCCATGGTGGGGATGAATGGGACAGGCAAAATATATTTTAAACATATTTTATTTGAAAACTCAGTGATATATATATATTTTACTACATATTGACTAAAGCTAATATCAAATGACAACAATACTTTGATTCCGGCAGTTGCCAGAGTTCTAGGCTTTGATAGTTTCATAACAATATCCTCCAGATTAACAAAATAAATTTCTGGTGGATCGGTATAGTAAAATAAGGAAATATTATCCCTCTTTTTCAAGAATTGTACTTGAAAGTTATCATTATTGTTCTTAAAAACACTAGAAACCTAATGATAAATATTGTTTAAACATATTTTTGTTAGGAGAAAGTCGTCTTCTATTATATTATCCAAGCTGGAAGCTTGATGATCCATATCACTTGAAATCATGTTCAAGTCACTTTCATCTTCATCAAGAAGTGGTAAATTGTCAGATTCATCACTTCATGATAACGTGCATACCTTTACTAAAAATATTTCTTGAAGGCAGGCAATCCTTTTTTCTTGGTTTCTGTTTCTTACAATTTCCTTTTCCAAACATTGTTTATCCAGTGTATCGACAGTGGCCTCGTTTTCTCCTCTGAACATCTGATTTCTAGGTAATGACAAAATGTAATTTTATTTTATATGGAAAAGCCCTGGGAATGAATGAGGCAGTCCCATTCATCCCCATAAACACTGTCCCATTCATCCCCATAGCCACATGGTTATATAAAACAGTGATTAGGCTTAGTAATCGCTGTTAATATTGTTCATTTTCATCATGATTATAACAAGAGATTATATTATTTTAACATTAAAAAAGTATAAGGTTTTGAGAAGGTTAAGTATTAATTAAATACAGAAAAGACTAAACAGAAAAACTTACTTTGGTTCTTGAAAAATACACTTTGTACAATAGCTAATCTTCTGTTACGGATATTTCTTTGAAACCAAGGCAGTTGAATGACCTCAGTACTGCCATTTATGAAGTAAATTATCAAATTATTTATGTTTGTGGAACATATTTAAAATTCTGTTGTCCCATTCATCCCCCCTCTCCCCTACATACTTTATGCATGCATACGATTTTTATATCTTCGGAAGAACGTACATCATTAAAATAAAACTGTAATTTCTCATTCACTGCAATATAACGGAATAATTTTGATTGTGCCTGTGATTAAACTATACTTCCGATTTTCATATAAAAGTTGAAATGACTCAGTAAAATTATGCAACAATTCTTAAATTCAAACAATTTTAAAATTCAAGCGATCCGATTGGATAGTTAGTGCATTTTTATATGTGGTCGGACACACTGCCCGACGGACAAACATCCAGATGGGCGGACAAACAAATGAACGTGCAGACAGGTGGACGGACTGAATGACGACTGCACATGCTACGTATTTACATATTTACGAACATGTCTAAAAACATGTTAGTATTAGATGTATGAAGAGGGAGAGAGGGCGTGTTTATAAGAAACGGGTGTGCTCTAAATTTAAAATTAAAAGCCTAAGAAAGGGGTACGGGAAATAAAAATGATTGCGATGCACTTCTCTAGCTTAATATGGACCAATGCTCTACCAACTCATGTATAGCGTACAAAGACGTATGAAAAAACTACAATTAAAATATAGAGGGAAATTAGAAAAAAATAAACTTATCTTTTTAATTTTTTTCAAAAGTAAATAAGAAATAAATTAATTAATCTCACCGATGCTGGATTTATTTATGTCTCATGTTACGCCTCAAGATTGTCTCCTCATGAAGACTATTTAATCTTGTGCAGTGTTATCAACATATGAGATTGAGAAATTCCAAACTGGCATAATGGTCCTCTCAGCTTAAATGGTAGAGCACTTGGAGCACTATTCCGAGGGTTCCGGGTTCGATCCCCAGCTTGGACTTTTTTCACATTGGTTCTACGTTAAGTTAGCAAGTGATAATTCACATATTAAATATTATGTTTTTAATTTTGTGTATCACACTTAAATAATCTTCAAACGAAAGTCATCCACATAGGTAGTAAATATGAATTTGAATTTTTATTAAAATCGTCAGAATATATCACATTTGTATCCTGTCGGGACGCTGAAATTAACTATTTCAACCATATTCATTTAACACCTTTCTTCGATTATTTGCTGAAACATATTTTATACTAACACTCTAAATCACCAAGTTGCATGCATGCAATGCATACAAAATCAATATTTCACACATATTGGACTTTAAAAGATGAGTTTATTTATTGCATCTATGTCCAAACACGATAGTTATTATAAGTTGTTCATAGAACTTTCAACAGATGGCGATACGGGTATTTTTTTTATCCCAAAAATTTATTTAAAATTTAAGAAATGGGCATTGTTATTTCTAAAATGGATCTTATAAATTATATATAATTTAAAAATTCTGCGACACTTGAATAAATATGTATTTTTATATATTAAAACAAAATTCGTAAACTTGAAAAATTGTATGAGAAAACTAATGTACGGAGTATTAATCATTCAGAAATGTATTAAAAATTCATTAAATCTATAGAATTATACTATCTTGAATATTGCTTATATTGCAAGGAAACTTGGAACTCAATGAGCGGAATATTACGTACCGAACATTTAGAGGCTTAAAGGGAGAAATACGCGACTTAACTATGCAATAAAATATGTAATTTTTTTAATGGAGTGTGAATGATATTTAATATGAACCCATTAACATCCGAAAAGATTTTTAAATTATCCAAAGGGAGTTTAAAATATGACAAAAACAGAAGAAGCAAAATAATGTAATGTTAAGGAAATAATAAAAAATAAAAAGGGAATTATTGCAGTAGTTCCAAAATGGCACGCAAAAAAAAGCGTTAGGTTGTTACGTAGCAACATGACACCTACAACACAAAAACGTAACATCTAAAGAAATGTCAATTTATTGAGACCATACATTTACATTTAAGAAATTGAAGTGTTTTAAGTTAAATAGCTAACTTATACTTTATTCATAAACTTAAACATGATGTAAAAACAAAATCACAAAAACAAATCTCTACGTTTCAGTTTAATATTCAGTACCATCCTCAGGAGTCAATTTTTTTAATAAACAAATCAGTAAAATCAAAACAATCAAAGAAACAATATACTTCCTACCTCATTAAAAATATGTTCAAACTGAAAGAAGCAGTAGAAACTTCAAAAAGCCTTTAAAACTGACCCCAGAAGCTCCCTCTGTTGCTAAAAAAAATAATTAAAATTGGGGGGGGGGGGATTGGTACTAGAAAAAGTATCATAGATCTTTCAAAATGCTAACCCAAATTTAGAAATGATTTGTGTTTTTGAGTGTTTGACTCCTAAGAATAGTTTTAAAGATTAAACCGGAACGTCGAGTTCCATTTTATTTTTAAGACCTTATTTTTACTTTATGTTTAAATATACACTGTAAAAATTGTAAATTTACGGTACATTATCGTGAATTATGCAGTACATTTCAGGGCTTTTTTTTTTTCACATACGCGGTCAACTCCCGTAATTTTTTGTGATTTCGGCAAAACCCGTTAATGCAATGGCAAGCTCCGTCAATATATGAATATAGTCAGTTTTTTACGGATATTGTCTGGAATCTCTGCTGCAGTCAAATTACTGTAGCAATTTTTTAGAGCGTATGTATAAAGTATAAGTAGGGTAGCAACTTCCATTTTGTTTATCCCTCGACGTTACAACATCCTTTACTATGTCCTTAATTATAATGTTTAATGAATATTACTTATTTCGATTATTATTTTTCGTTTAATAATTACTACATATGAAAAAATGTCTCGACAAATTATCAAATCTCAACAAATTTAGTAAGATTTCAAATAAACAAAATTTTTTTTTATATTTGGTTCACCACTCTTTATGTTTGTTTAGTTCATGTATATATATATATATATATATATATATATATATATATGTGTGTGTTACGGTCAATTTGATTGATCGGTTATTGATAACGAAATGCTATCCAAATAAATAATGTTAATATGATATGTTATGTGCAAATAATGTTAATATGATTAATTTATGAGAATTTCTCAAATTAACCGGTTAATATTAATAACTACCAATCAAGTTCGGAAAATACAATAAAATCTAAATTGTTTAGCTTGAGATTTTCATTTCGTATGTGCTTTATCTCTATATTCATTGTTAAAAATATGCTTTTAAAACTGTATAAATTATTCATTCAATATTTTAGTGTTAATAATGGAATGCATATAATTTTAACAGTGACTATACGAAATAATAACGCATATTCGTATAGAGATAAATAATAAAAAGGTTCATAAAGAATCAAATTAAATCTTTATTCAAATATTTTTGTTTAATAATGCAAAATGTTTTTTAACTATTTTTCTAAAGAGCGATTTTATTTTCAAAAATTATAAGAAAAAATATTTTTGAACAGTTAATGTGTTGTTAACTTTTATCTTTTTAACAAGCAAACAATTTTATTTGTTTTATTTTTTTTTGTATAATGAATAGAGGATAAACAGAAAAAAATCAAACATTTAAGAATTATTGTATTAGAATGAAGGTTAGTTTTTAAAATTACAAACGTAAGAGCGCGATAACTAGATGTTTTTAAGTATTAATATATTTAAGTATTTTATTTCATAAGATATTTTTTAAAACACATAATGATTCTTTTAAAAATCTACTGGGAAAAAAACATTCTCGATAAGTTAATTTGTGCTCCTTTGAAGAGTTATTTTACCATTAAAAAAATTATTATTTAATGATAAAATAAAATTTTTCGTGTCGTTTTTTTAGATTCAATTAAAACATGTTTAAGTGATAATATTCTTTAAAACTTATTTCAAGTAATTATTTGCTATTGTTTGGTTTTTTACAAGTTTATTTTATCTATTTCAATTTCTATAAATAATAGCTAAGCGAAAAATTTAAAAAAAAGTTTAAGCATTATTGTTAAATTGACGATTTTGTAAAAATGTGAAGGAAACGTTTTATATTTAATCATGTGTGTCTAATGAATTTTTCATTTAATTATTTTCGTTATTACTCTATAATGCATATATTTAATGCATTTCTTCATTTTTTATATTCAAACACTGAATGAAACCAAAATAAGTACAGATTATAGCATAAACAATTTTTTACAAACATCACACTATACATTGCCATGTTTCAGACATGTGTTTGCACACAACACTTTTTGTCCTTCGAATTCGAGTTAAAAAAAAATGCAGGCATATCGAAGTAATAACACTCTTGAACATCAAAGCGGATTCAAATATATAGAAGAAGTATTGCATGAAAAAAGAAATTGAGTGTGAAAATAACCCTGAACGCAATGTAGCTTTGTCACCTATCTACAAATATCCTTAAACAAGGCTCCCAAATGGTCTGCCAACTGAACATCAATAATTTTTAAGAACTGCAAATTGCACAACATTTTCTGGCAAATTGCACAGAAACAACCTTCGGAGGATAGTTTTAGCATTAAATGCTGTACAAATCTTCTATGAATTTTTTTGTTAAAAAACATTGGTTTTCATTTTGTGGACCATTTGGGAGTCCTACTTAAGTTACTTTCAAAAGACGATTTATGATAATGTTACCTCAGATATTCATGTAAAATAAATAAAAGTATACTACCGTTAAGCCACTTGAAATTTTATGATTTATTGCAAAACATGATTTAGCAATGTTTTTTTTATGCCATTCTCACTCATAAAGCATTTCGATGGGTGGGAGCATTTATCATGTTATTATCAGGAATGCCGTAAGTCAATGTAGCAGGGATGCAAGCGCTGCGCCATAATTGACCATTTGACCACATTAAATTTTGATAGTATTTCTCGCCTTATTTAATGAGAATATTTCTGAGGCGAAATAAATAAAACCATTCTACTAAACTTTAGAAGTTAATTTTAGCCATTTGTGGCGGAATGCTCGCATCCTTGATATAGGGATATAACAAGATATAAAATATCGTTTAAATACCACCTTGACATCGAGTTTTAGTAAAAGAGATTCCTGTTTCCATGACTCCCGAGGTATTGGAAATCAGCTGCTCTTCGTCACGATTTAAGATCGTCAGACGACCCAATCATTTGGTGTATATTCCAAGGTTCTTTTGACATACGTATTTGGAATGTTGAGGCATGTAATTTTTTTTTTATATCATGATTGTCAGACACCACTGCGTTTGCCACATTCCCATCACTGTAATCGTCATAATACTGACCACTTGGTGTTTTTTCGTAGGTCTCCGATTTTCACTAGCTGCCTAAGACTTGTGAGAAAAGTGATAGTTAATCACAGGAATGAATGAAGGATTTTATTAAATGTTTGTATTAATAAATAAAGAATTTGAATGAAAACTTCATTAGGCACACATAATGAACGATTAAACATTTTTCGACATTTTTATCAGAGCTTTAAAAATTTCAGAATAATGGTAAATATTTTTTCGCCTAGTTATTACTTTTAATTATTGTTGAGGGTAGTGATTATTATGTTCTTAATTTTTGAGTTTCATAAAATATTTTGTGTGCAGAATTACTGCAAGACCTGCAAAAGACCTTCGATGAATAGCACATCTTTAAAAGACAAACATGTGGATGGTGATAAAGCTTTCAAAGAATGTGATTTAGTAGTTGTAGATCCGCCTTACTTTGGCATCTATGAACGACTCAAACACTGACAACATTAAGAATATGATGCCTAAAAATCTTCGTAATCGTTATCTACTAGTTCACAGATGTATAAATATACACATATATACAGTATTTTGTTAAAACTTAGTTAAAAAAAAAAAACACTCTTAAAACTACTTAAATCACATTTCCAGAAATTATCATTTATGGGTGACTATGTAGCTAATTCTTTGCGTGAACTTGTATATCATTTTATGTATATTCTACAAACATGTCTTAATAAACAGAAAGCAGTTCAACGTAAAAATGCATAACTTATTTTTAAAAAAAACCTTTAAGTTAATTACCGCCACATCCAGTAAACATTATGAGCTTTTTTGTGTAACTCTCTATATCAACTATAACATTTATATACACCATATAATTTACAGACATTTAGTAAAACTTAAGAGCCCATATCATAATTGAAAATGTATTTCATCCATCCATCAGCTATCACCGATAATATACAGCATTTCGAATATAAGATTTGAAATATTTTGTGTGTCCCTGTGAATGCTATACACTTCATACAATGCATTAAATATTAAGTATCAACTAAATATATCAATTTCATGATACTTGAAATCGTTTAATATAATTAAAATATGTCGCAAATAATTATCCCCTTTATTATTGAGTAATGGAATTCTTTTGAGTTGCCATGCAAATGAACAGTAACTATTATTTTTCCTGTATATTTTACAGAATGCATATTTTAGAGCATTTTTCGAATCCATGTAAATGTGAATATGTTTGAAAGGGTGTAACACCTTTAACATTCATTTGAATCGAATTTTTCCCATAGGCCGTAATGTATCGGAAAAATTTTGACTATCCGTGTAAATAAACTAATCATAGTAGAATCAATAGGGTTCTTGCTAGTGTAAATATCAATAACATATTAAAACTTCATAGCAATCCGACTATATTTACGAGAGTTAGAGCGCGGACAGATGCCCATTCGGCCAGACGGAAAGACGGACAGTTGGCATGACAAACCGAATTGCATACAGAATACTTTTAAACTTTGTTGGAAAGTGTTAAAAATGAAAAAGAAAAGTGTTAATATGCAATGTTCAAAACAGTCAAAGATGTCTTTTTTTGTAAGACCATAATGAGTGAAACTATGTAGTTGAGTTAAGTAAACAATAAGATAGCATATATAAATAAAATCAGGTAATTAGGTCAGAATTATAAACAAAGGTGTCAAACAAGATGTTTACATTTCAAATCTATAAGATCAAATAAAAAGAGAGAGTTTCAAAAGAGCGAAAATAAGTGGATATGTGAGTGTATAATGTATTTTATTTACTAGGGGAATGATAGTCATCCAGCAATAACTGTGCCTACGAGAAACAATAACACATACTTGTATAGAAATAAATAATGAAAGGCTTAAAATGAGTTAAATTAAGTCTTTATAAAAAGATTTTTTCGTTAATAAATCTGTAAATTTTTAAACCTATTCTACAAACATAGAATTTATTTCAGACAATTAGAAAAAAATGATTTAATTGGTTAATGTAATTGTTTTGCTTTTACATTTATGAAGAAAACTGTTTTACTTATTTTACGTCTTATGAAAAGAGCATGGAGAGAAAAAAATGAAATTCTTAAAAAATATTATATAAAATTAATATATTTTTTAAAATCCCAAACATTACAGCTCAATAAATAAATGTTTTTCATAAAATGTAATATAAATGTAATATAATGTAAATAATATAAATGTTTTTCATGAAATAAATGTTTTCATTATTATATATGTGTATTTTATTTCATAATCTATTTTGCAAAAAAAAAAAAAAAAAAAAAAAAAAAAACATAATGATATTTTAAACAACTAATAGAAAGAAATTCTCGAGACGTTAATTTGTACCACTTTGAAAAAACAATAAAATTTAGCATTATTATTTTATTATTTAAGGACAAAATTAAATTTTCCGTCTCCATTATGATTATTCTTTTCTTAGAGATTGAATTAAAAAATGTTTAAGTGATAATATTTTTAAAACTTTTATTTATTAAAATTATTTGCTGTGTCTTTATTTTTTACAAGATTGCTTTTTACTTCGTATAAATAACAGCTAAGAGAAAGATTAGAAAAATAAAATGTTCAAACTTTATTGTTAAATTCAAGGTTTGATAAAAATGTGAAAAAAGCTTTATAGTTTATCATGACTGCCTAATGAAGTAGCCTGGTAATTTTTTTAATTGTTAATGTGTATCACAAATTATTTAATACTTTTTTCCATTCATTTATACCTAAACGCTGACTAAACCCCATTTTTTATGAGGCAACTGAACCAGACAGGTCTATTTTTCACACAGACATTTTTTGGAGGGGGTAGGGTCATTTTGTATTTGGAAAAGTGCAAATAACTTTTAAACATAAAACTAGGCAGATCGTATAAATTAAATATCAACTAAAGAGCGTTTTAAGGGAAATCTTTGCTATCAAGGTGTTTAAAAGGTGGCAAAAGTGAAATTATTAGATTTAGTTATGCAAAAAAAAAAAAAAAAAAAAAAAAAAACATAATAATTATGTAAATATCCTTGTACTTTAAAAGGTAATAAGTATAAAAATTAAACATATATATTAGACAAAAAATAAACATGATAAGTCTATGATAAAATGGGTACATAGTATCTCATTTTCTTTTTTAATTACATATCTCCAATGAAGTGGAGTATGAAACCGTGTATTGTTATCAAACAGTATTTTTTTATTGGTTTCGATAGTTTTCTAACAATATCTTTTTATTTTGTTTACCACCCTTCATCTGTGTCTTAAAATTTCGAGATTTAGACCTCTCACTTAAAAAATTTAGTTTGATACGTGCTGATATGTTTTTTTTAAAAATTTGATCATTTGATATTAATAATATATTATAAAATTTCCTTTACTGCATTCAAAAAATAATGAAAAAATTAATTTCCTTGAGTAAGAGAAGTTCCAAAATAATATTTATAACTGTTGGGGTAACTGGATTTTACAGGGTCCAGCTACTCCATATTCATGTACAGGCTGCCTGATTTTTGAAAAAAAAATATGTGGTAACTGGAACACTGACCTTACATTTGAAAAACGAAGTAAATCTGTAAAGAAACCTAATAATGTAATGCATTTAAATGAATAATCTTTAAAAAGTGATTGTTTAATAAAAAAATACTTGAAGTGTTTTAATAAAACTGACTTTTTTTTCCTTAAAGTCGGAATTTTCTCTAGAGAAATAAAAAAAAAATACAAAGTTATCATTCAGTTTACACACATTGTTTGAAGATGTAGAGATGGGAGTAAATTGTTTTTAATAGCTAAAGCTTAAAAGTAACCTGCGGTTTCCTATAAAATAGCTAATGGCTCAGCTTATATTATACGATGATAATTTTTTAATTAATTTCGTTGCATGTTAGAGAAATTATCGCGTTTGCCATCTTACCATGACATGCCATATGTTCATAATACCTACTTGAATAACGGCTGTATATCCCTTCCCAAACCTTTTCAAAACTTAAATTCTAATACCCCATCGTCATTTCTTCTGAAGAAGACAACATCAGCCCTCATGCATTGTTTAGGATGATTAATGTTTGATGATAATGTTTAAATATACAAACATGAAATTCTAGTGCTGTTATAGCCAAGTTTAGAGTATAATCAAGCAGAAATTCTCAATATATGTCAAAATGGTACGCAATGAAATTTTTTGAGTTCACATGTATGACATGGAAAAAGATAGCTAATATAACAAAACAGTGTAAAAGGGCGTAAAATTTATTTAAAATCTGCAATAGGAAAACATAATAAACAAAAACCTGAATTAAAACTTCTTGAAGGACGGTTAGATATATTTTATTCCACTTCATTCTAAGCAAAGTTTGCAGTAAAAACTTTAATTAAAATTTACTTTTCAAACTTTAGTGGGAAAAAGTTGAAAAATTGCTTTCATATTTTGAGACAAATTTTTTTCAAATATTACTGTGTAAAATCAGTATTTTAGAAACAACATGACATGTCTCTGAAAGTGTAATATAATATTGGCTAGTTTGCAATTTATAATAATTTAAATTTAGGTATAACTAAGTATAGCGATTAAAATTGCCACGGAGAACGAAAATATTTTTAATGATGCACTACATACAAATGACGCATTACATACGGTGAAGCTGTTTTGTGGCACTTTAATGTGTAGGATAAATTGGTAATTATTCTATTCACGATTTTTTTTATGTATTTGACATTACTACTGCTTAGTATGAACATAAGAACAAAAGATTTTTTTTTTAATATTATGAAAAAAAATTAGCAATGTTTTAAAAATAACTTTTACTTTTTTTCATCTGGTAAAGACCGCGTGCTACTACATTGAAAGTAGAAGCAATAGACAAAGTAGTAGCACGTGATTTAGATCACGATGGAGAAAGACAAAGCTCTTTCAGGAATCCCAAATTGTCCGCCAACTGAACATAAACATTTTCTTGGAAAAATTTTTGTTTTATATTTTTTTAGCAAATTACACAGAAAACGCTTTGGGAGGTTGGTTTTAGCACAAATGCTGTAGAAACCTACAATGAAACATTCTATTAAAAGAAATTGTTTAATTTGAGGACCACTTGAGAGCCCTAGTCTTTTGAAAAGTCTTGCACATTTTTATGGCATTTTTTTGGATGTTCTTTTAACTGTATTTCATTACATCTGCTTATTGATGCTTCATGATGGTGTAATATCAGCATTTTAAATTCGAGAAATTAAAATCTCGTCTAATTCAGAAAATAAAAATTCAGGAAATTTCTAACTTCGTCCATTGGTTTTCATTGTAAAAGAAAATTTTATAATATTAGATTTTATTTATTAATACAGAAAATATGATTTATTTATTTTGCACAATACAAACTTCGATACTTTTGATACATGTAATATGAGCTTTAAAAAAATTCTTTTCCGAATCAGGAAAAAAAATTCATAGGAAAACACCTCCCCCCTTCGAAGATAAAAATAATATGGCCGGACTCTTTAATTTGATTAGAAACGATGTGCTTATAAAAAAGTACGAGAGAGAAAAGTAGAGAAAATAATTATTCAATTAAAAGCAATACCTTTTTTCTAGTCGGTTTAAAAAAAATCAACGAATTTTAAACAGTGTCCTTAATCCCTTTTTTATGGTTTTAAATTTGATCTAATTTCGCACGAAAAGCAAATTTATGTCTCCATATTTATTGTGGTATTTTATACTTTTACTTTTCAGGTAAAACTGTAGATGGCGCCCCTTGTCCATTCCATGGAATTATGTAAGGAACATAATATATCTGAGTTCCAGATTAATTGTTATTACGCAAGTAGAAGATTTAACTTTTGAGAAAGCAGTTGAAAAAGCTTTGTCCTTACACAATGTAGATATTGAAATTTCTGAAATTAAAAATAAAAATTTCAGCATTAATAAAATTTCAAGTTCAAAGAACGTACACCCGAAGAAATTATCGAATGATTCTCAGAAGTCAAATATCAACAATCATGTAAATAATACAATTCCTGAAGCAAATAAAAGTAAATTAAAGTGTTGTAGATGCGGAAATACTTCTGATCTAGCCAATTCATGTAGATTTATTAATGCTATTTGTAAAATATGTAAGAAAAAAGGCCATATTGGAAAAGTATGTAGAAGTAAAACTTTCCAAAAACACGTAAATTCAGTAGATACAGTAAATGTATTAACTATAAAAAATACAGGTGCAAATCCTATTAAATTATTTGTGTTAATTGAAAATAAAGCAAGAGCTGATATGGAATTGGACACAGGTTCGGGAATTTCTGCTGTTCCTTTAAAAAGATTTCGCAGAATTTTCCCTGATTATAAAATTTTACCCCCAGATGTTCAGTTAAAAACTGCAACTGGTGAAATTTTTAAACCTGTAGGTTATGTTGAAGTAAATGTTACTTATGAAAATAAAACAGTAAAGTTAAAATTATATTTGATAAAAGAAGATACTTTTCCATCATTATTTGGCCTCTGCATTCGATATTTTTCGACATAATTTAAGATCTGTTTATGTTAATGAGACTGTAAATTATTCTGATAAATTGCAAAAATTGTTAAATGTTTTTTCTGATTTATTTTCTGATGAAGTAGGGGAAATTAAAGGGTTAAAGGCAGAGCTTTACCTTGAAAAGGATGCTACTCCCATATTTTGTAAAGCAAGGACTGTTACTTATGCACTACGTGCTGCAGTCAATGAGGAATTACAAAGATTACAAGAAGCTGGTATAATTAAACCAGTTACAAATAGCAAGTGGGCAACCCCGATTGTTCCAGTGGTAAAATCTAATGGTAAAATACGTTTATGCGGAGACTTTAAAGTTACATTAAATAAATATCTGAAAGTAGAAAAATATCCCTTGCCTAAAATAGAAGATATGTTAGCTACTTTAAGTGGTGGTGTTCATTTTACAAAAATTGATTTGAATCAAGCTTACCTCCAATTACCTGTAGATGAGGAATCCCAAGAATTATTAACCATTAATACGCCTAAAGGATTATTTCAGTTTCTTAAATTACCAATGGGTCTTAGTAGTTCTCCTGCTATATGGCAAAGAAAAATCGAGCAAATTGTAAGTGGAATTGAGGGAATTACAATTTTTATTGATGATATAGGAATAACTGGGGAAACAGATGAAATTCATTTACAAAGGTTAAAGCAAGTATTAGAAAGATTGAAAAAATATAATATTCGGATAAATACGGAAAAATCATTCTTCATGGCAGATGAAATTACATATCGTGGGTATAAAGTGGATAAACATGGTATTCATAAAACACCAAATAAAATAGAAGCAATTGTAAATGCCCCTAGGCCAGAAAATGTTTCCCAGGTTAAAGCATTTCTTGGTCTTGTAACTTATTATGCTAAATTTGTACCAAATTTATCGACAATTGCACATCCTTTGAATAATTTGCTTAAAAAGAATGTGAAGTTTATTTGGTCTTACAAATGTGATCATGCGTTTAAAAAAATAAAAAGAGAAATTACTTCTGACAGAGTGCTTACGCATTTCAATCCGAAATTACCTTTAATCTTAGCTACTGATGCTTCTCCATATGGTATCTCTGTAGTTCTTTCGCATGTGATGCCAGACAATACTGAAAAGCCTATTGGATTTGTATCCAGAACCTTGAATAATGCCGAAAAACGGTATAGTCAAGTAGATAAGGAGGCATTAGCAATAATATTTGGTGTTAAGAAATTTTTTCAATATTTGTACGGTAACAGATTCACTTTGTTTACTGATAGTAAACCATTAGTTTCAATTTTTTCACCTTCTAAAAGTATTCCTGTTTAATCAGCTGCTAGAATGCAAAGATATGCCATATATTTACAAACGTTCCAGTATGACATTCGTTATAAGAAAACTACTTAACACGGGAATGTCGATGCACTTTCACGTCTTCCATTACGTAGTGAAGATTTGCCACACGAATATAATTCACATGAGGGACTTGATGAATCGGAAATCATTCAAATAAATCAGCTTTCTGTTTTACCTTTAAATGCTAAATCTATTGCTTCAGCTACAAAAACCGATCCTCTTTTGCGACAAATTTTTCATTATCTCATTTCGAGTTCAGAAATTCCTAAGAATTTACTTTTTGGCGGAAAACAAGAAGAATTTACTCTTCAGCATGGTTGTATTTTAAAAGGTTGTAGGGTAGTTATCCCAGAAATTCATCGACAACAGATATTAAAGGAATTACATTTTGGTCATTTTGGTATAGTGAAAATGAAATCTTTAGCCCGTAGTTTTGTATGGTGGCCAGGAATAGACCATGATATAGAAGATATTGCAAGAAATTGCTCTATTTGTGTAAATCTGAAAAATAATCCTAATAAAGTTGATACACATCATTGGGAATGGCCTACAGCTCCATGGCAGAGGATTCATATTGATTATTTTGGTCCTGTTAACGGGAAAATGCTTTTGTTAGTGGTTGATGCTTATAGTAAATGGCCAGAAGTATTTATAGTTCCTAGTACAACTTCAGAAAATACAATTATTTGTCTGTCTTCTCTCTTTGCACGATACGGTTTTCCTATTTCTTTGGTATCAGATAATGCTAAGCAGTTTACATCTGAAGAATTTGAAATATTCTTAAAAAGTCATGGTGTAAAACATAAGTTTAGTGCACCGTATCATCCATCTACAAATGGACAGGCTGAGAGATATGTGCAAACGGTCAAACGTGGATTAAAAGCCTTAGCTTCTGAACCAGGTACTTTACAATTGAAGTTGAATAACTTTCTTTTGCAGTACAGGAAGATGCCACATGTTTCAACGGGGGAAAGTCCTGCATCTTTATTTCTAAAGCGTCACATAAGAACAAACATAGATTTGATCGTGCCGAATGTTGAAATTTTGTTCATGAAAAGCAAACTGCAAGGAAATCTAAAGTTAAAATAAAAGAATTTGAAATCAACCAGAAAGTAGCTGTAAGAAATTATACTCCAGAAGCCAAATGGAAAATTGGTCGAATCGTAGCAAGAGAAGGGAAATTACATTACAGAGTTCAAGTTGGTTCGAATATTTGGAAAAGGCATGTTGATCAAATAACTAATGTAGGGGAAGATATTTCTTTAACTACTGATCCAAATTCGGAAGAGATTGTTGCAGAAAATTTTAGAAGTGAAAATGCAAAGGTGAAGCAAGATGATTTTCCACCCTTAGAGTCAAGTTTCACAGGTCCGCAACCAGTTGACTCTCATGTTCCAGTTGCTCCAGATCCTACTCCAACTGACTTTCGTGATCCTGATTCTTCGAGTTCTAATTCAACTAGCTCGGATAGCATTCTCCCAAAACCGTCGGTTCCTACTAGTGCTACCGTTGATGCTCCTGAACATGTCAAAACTATTTCTTCTTCTTCTCCACAGGTACTTAGACGATCCAGAAGACATCGAAGAGCTCCTGAACGACTTCATTACTAAGTGGGGAAGAGCTGTGGTATTTTATACTTTTACTTTTCAGGTGAAACTGCAGATGGCGCCCCTTGTCCATTCCATGGAATTATGTAAGGAACATAATGTATCTGAGTTCCAGATTAATTGTTCTGTGTTTACAATGTGTGTATGTCGTGTGTAGTGAATTATGTGTATTAAATATGTTATGTGTAAAAGTTCGCCCACCTCGATTATTTTAGTACTGTTTTATGCCTTAGATTAATATATTTAAAGATATTACATTTATATTTTTTTATTTTAGAGGAAAAATTTTAAACTTTTATCGGTATTCTTAAAAACTTAATAATAGTAAATCAAATTTCATAGAAAAGCAATTCTTTCTGCGATAAGTTTTGATTTACTCCTGAACATTTATTAACGTCGCATCAGAAAGTGCAGAATTGCAAAATTTGGATTTATTTAGAACGTTTCTCTTTTACGTAATCGCTAAAGTAAAATCGGGGTTTTATTTTACTTAGTAATAGAAAACGGATTTACTGTTGAAAGGAATTGCATTTCATAAGCTGTTTTGAAAGAAAATGAAAATTAAGAATAAAAATGCTTACGTACACTAAAATGCATTTGAAATTTCATTTTATGTGATAAGAAAACTTCCAATCTTCTTTATATTAACATTTTCAATTCTGTTTTTTTATTGAGTTTGCAAAATTCATAAAACACCCACAGTTTTTTTCATATTTTGCAATATGGGTGCATAACATTAACATAAGTAAATTGTTAAGTCAGCAAATTGAAAATATGAATTCAAGTATAACTTCTATTTTAGTTCCATTACGTATGCTTCTCTAATAAAAAAATGTAACCAACTCTATCAACGCTGCTGGCAATCAATTTTTTGCGACCGGGGGTATATCTTCGTTAATATTAAGAGATCTCTCGTATACAAAAATATCAAAATTTGAGGTTTTATAGAGTAATGTTTGATAAAAACACTGGTTCATAGATATTTTGAATCGAATAATTAATTCAATAGATATTTAACATTAGATTCGGTCAAAATCGTTTTATTAAAAATTTTTATAAGAGCAAAAACTATACATCAGAATATAATCATTTTATATCCTTTTATACATTACACGTTTTCCAGAGTGTAGATTTCATTTTTTTTTTTTTTTGAATTATTTTTTTGCAGAATTTATTTTCTTTTTAAAATGTAATTTTAAGAGTTTCACGGGTTATTCTTTACATATTTAAAAAAAATATTTTCAACTATTAAAACAACGGAAAAAATAAAAGTTCCTTCAAATTAAAAATATATATATATTGACGCGTGACTGCTATTAATAAAAAAAAACTTTCAAAATAAAATAAAATTAATATTACATATTAAAATCAGTGAAATATTGAACATTTTTTTATAAAAATCATATTTACATGTAAATTTTAAAAGAGAAAGAAAATTGTGAAATAATAATCTCATTAACATGCAATAAAAGTCGTAAATGGAGAAAAAACACTAAAAAACAAAAACAAAAGTAAGACAGTGCAAATAATAATACTTCCAATCGAACGATAAAATTTTTTTGCGTGAATTTTACAAAAAGAGAAAAAAAGCTTGATAAGAATTACGTCAGATTTAAAACATTACATTAAAGAATCACTTATTAAAATCGTCGCCTTATGGCACTGAAAAAAGTCGATTAAATTAACTGATTTTCAGAGAGAGAACGGGAGTTAACAAGCGTAGCTGGTAGGGGAGAGATCCCCTAATAAGTATGTGTAAGAGGTGTTCTCAACTGCTTCGCTCAACAAGCCAAAAACGTTTTGACACATTTACAAATTCATTTTTTAAGAAAATGTTATAAAATTGGAATGCCTGACTGTAGAAGTGATTTCAAATTGAACTGAATTTTCCATTTTATGATAATTTAATTACCTGTCCAGTTCTAAGCCATTTCGATCACACGATCACCCGTTTTTCTCCTGCTTTTCAGCCGATTTTTCTGCTTTCGTCGGAAAATGTGCTGAAAAACGTCATCTTTGAAGGCTTGTTATAAAAGATCTATTGTTTTTTTTTTTTTTAAACAAAAAATTGAGTGCAATTACACAGTATCTGAATAACAACCCGTGCTATTTTCGTGCATTACCGAAGAAAAATAAATTAAAGCATGTGTCACAAAGTTGCCCTTATGGATTTAAGAACACCCTTAACAGTGTTTTGAAATTGACAAAATTAGGGATGTAGTGGTAGGTATACGGGGGTATACGCCGTACACCCTCTGGATTTTTTAAAGGAGCACCGTATATACCGCTCTTTATAAAGAAAGCTGTATTATACGCATTCTAGGGTATACTTTCTGCCTTGAGAGTATACCCTCTGCTTTGAACGTATATTCTCTGTTATTTTTACGACTACACCCCTGGACAAAATTCTTTCAAGTCACTGCTAGTTTCACAGCTGGCAAATGCTTTGTTTTCTATACGTTTTGCCGGTTCACCATGAATAGGCTTACGCCAAAACAACGCTTCGAAATAGTGCAAAGCTTTAGTGGAAAGCAGTTTATTGAGAGAGACATAAGCTGCGCCACATAATTGCATGTAAAGGACTTGTGTGATACGCCTTTCACAATCATCTGATCTCAGACCAATGCATTATTTGAGTGTCACTAAATTATGCTGATAAACTACAGACGTAACCATATTACCACGTTCAACATTCACCGCGTTGCTGCTGAAATGCAAATGCAGCCACTGCTGCTGGATGAAGTTTTCAAAAATAAGACTTCTAAATAAAAATTTTAAATAAAATCCAAAATTTCATTTTTTTCTAAATTCGAAATTAAAATAAAAAAATCCCTTTCGGCATGGCCTATAGGCGGAGGTAGATTTCGAAAAGTTTTCATCTCAAAAAAAAAAAAAAAAAAAAAAAAAAAAAAAAAAAATGCCTATCTCTACTTAAATGCTCATTTTGCCAATATATTTTGAATTATATTCTTACTTTATTTAAAAAATTGACCAATATGCTCATTATATAGTTCCTAAATAACAAAAAACTGTTAATTAAATTCGTTTGACAGCAAAATTGAATTTAAAAATGAGTCATAAAATAACCAATTTATTATTTTAATACATCCACAATTCTTTAATCAAGATCGCTTTGAGAAATTTTGTGCGAAGTGCCCACTTTGACAGATTTTTTAAAATATATATTTAGCCTTTATCAAAAATCTGACCAATACGGCACATTACACAGTTCCTAAATAACAAATAACTGTCAATTGAATGCGTTTAAGAGCAAAATTGAATTTAAAAATGAGTCATAAAATAAACAATTTGTTATTTGAATACAACCTCAATTCTTTTATCATGATCGCTTTAGGAAATTTTTTTGCGAAGTGCTTACTTTGAC
Source organism: Maratus speculifer (assembly GCA_964019185.1). Taxonomy (NCBI): domain Eukaryota; kingdom Metazoa; phylum Arthropoda; class Arachnida; order Araneae; family Salticidae; genus Maratus; species Maratus speculifer. Next base: position 21,137 of record CAXHSM010001127.1, read on the forward strand.
AGCTTTTAAAATATATATATTCACCCTTTATCAAAAAATCGACGAATAAGCACATTATATAGTTCCTAAGTAACAAAAAACTGTCAATTGAATGCGTGTCAGAGCAAAATTGGATTTAAAAATGAGTCATAAAATAACCAATTTGTTATTTGAATACCCACAGTTCATTAATCATCTCGCTTTGGGAAATTTTGTGCGAAGTGCCCATTTTGGCAGCCTTTTTTGAAATATATTCTGCCTTTATCAAAAAACTGGCCACTCCGTCACATTATATAGTTCCTAAATAAGACAACCTGTAAATTGGATGCGTTTGAGAACAAAAAAAGATTTAAAAATGACTCGGTAAAAACGCAATTTCTTAAATTTCCTCAAATTTTAATCACAACTTCGTGAAATTCTGTTCAAAATACCCTTTTTGGCAGCCTTTTAAAAAAATATATTCTGCCTTTATCAAAAAACTGGCCAATACGTCAAGTTATATAGTTCCTAAATAATAGGTCCTGTAAATTGGATGGGTTTGAGAACAAAAATGAATTTAAAAATGACTCATGAAAAACGCAATTTGTTATACTTAATGAATTTTTTAATGATGAAAACTTCGGGAAATCTGTTCAAAATACCTTTTTTGGCAGCCTTTTTAAAAATATATTCTGCCTTTATCAAAAAATTGGCCAATAAGTCGCATTATATAGTTGCTAAATAAGAGGATCTGTCATTTGGATGCTTTTAAAATCAAAAATGAATTTTAAAATGAGTCAGAATATAAGCAGTTTGGATTTGAGGTTTTTTCTCCAACTCCTATTTTTGTTTAATTTATTTTTGCTATAAGAATTGGTTCTATGAAAAACTTGTCAATATAAAAGTTGTAGATATTATTGTGAAGATATAAAATAAATTTAATTAGATTTAATTGCTTAAGAATTGAGTAAGTTATGGGTTTTTTTCTTTTTCCTCCCCCCTTTTTCTTTTCGTTTTTAATTTTTTTCATCGGTAAAAATTGGTCCTATCAAAAACTTGTAAATACAAAAGTTTTAGATAATATTGAGTACATTTATATAAAATTTAGTTGGATTTGATATCTTCAGAATTGACAAAGTTATGAATTTTTTTCTACCAAAAACCATGTTTTTTTCGCCCCTTGAGCCCATTTTTAACTTTATCAAAAATCTGTCACGCATAAACTTTTTCCTCATTGTTTAGAAGTAATATAAACTTTAAACCGATTCGATATCTATTTTAATTAAAAAGTTATCGCGTTTTTTCTGTTTTCACAAAAACCCTCCTAACTTCCACCCCCTTGGTCCGATTTTGCCCATTAACGAACTTAACCGAGATTTTATACCCCTTGATTTTATGTAAAAGTTTGATGAAGATCTGAGCATAATTATGGAAGTTATCGTGTCTAGAAGAAAGTGATATACACCGATAGATAGATAGATAGATAGATAGATAGATAGATAGATAGATAGATAGATAGATAGATATATATATAAACTTTTTTACTGGTGGTAGTTTTGGAGTCTAGGAGTCATGATTCGTGTAGATCCGCAAAAATTTTTCAGAAATTCCAACATGGGAGACAATGCAATAGGTAGTATTTCATACGAAATCTACCTAATAGTGGTGATATAAATAAATTTTTAAATTTCTAAAAACGAAAGGAAAATTTAACTAAATTTAAAATGCTGAATGATTAATCTATCACTAAAGTTTTTAAAATCGAAAAAAAATGTAATTTAAAAAAAATTATGAATATCAATGAAAATAACATAAACCCTAAAATTTATAAAAACTGATATATTTCTTTCAATTAAATCTAATTTAGTATGAAAATTTAAAGCTCATACATTTATTTAGAAAAGTATATGGAACACACATATTGTAACAAATATAGATGAAAATAATTAGTTCTTGAAAACTAATTTATGGATGAAATTAATTTCTTTTGATTTATATATGAGCTATGATGTGTATATTTATTGTAAAGGAATGTATAATTTTTATCTCTTTTTTTATGTAAAACATATTATGCTAAATATTTTTCAAAAACATATTTCATTTTTTTTTTTGTAGAGATATTCCATGTGTCCTTTAACGGGAATCTGTTTTACAAAGATCTGGAACAACGAAATTAAATTTATTCAAAGCCCATAGACCAATTTTGCTAATCCTAGGTACTTCTAAGAATGTAAACTAATATAATAAAACGAATTTTTATTTAAGGAAGTCCGGGACACATTTTTAAATAATTTTTATTCATTAAGTGGAATTTTTGAAATTTGTTGTGACGTTAACCATATTATATGTTAACAAAATGACATGATAAACTTTCTCTTATTTTTTTTAATAAAATTTATAATTTAAAATTTGTCAAAAAGTGCGGTAATTTAAAATGGTTACAACTCCAAATACTATTAGTAGAATTTAATTTTTTTTTTTACATTTAAATTAAAAAAATATCTAAATTTTAATTATAATTCAGCATTTAAAAATATATATGAATAAAAAAAATAAAAATATTTAAAGTAAAATTTAACAAAAAATATGTAACTTTCATTAAAAAATAGTATATTCAAAAGTAAACTTTTTTTTAAAATTTCTTGAATCAAAATGAAAGTAAAACAATGAAAAAAAACTTTCCCAGTTCGGAGGAATTTTCTTTAACGATTCTTGCGTTATAAGATTTTAAATCCGAAAAATATGAAGAAAACCCTGAAATGCATTTTCAGGAGAAATCATTTCATGACAACCATTGCTTGAAAGAAAGATTTTGAAAAGAAATCAAAACGAAAATCTAATTAAGATAGAAATATGGTTTAAGTTTCATTTTAAAAATAAAATTAAAAATATTTAATCCAATAATTTCTTTAGAAAATTTCATGATTTCTGTATCCCGGATTATTGTGTCACATTGCCAACTAAGAGCAGAACCAACATAGAGAAAAATATCCCTTCGGAAAATCGAATCCAGAACACTTGAGATAGCGTTCCAAATTCTATACCTTTGAACTTTTTCGAATCCGAGTTTCTTTTTTTCTTTTTTTTTCAATTTTTAGAAAAAATTACTTTTACATTATTAACATTAACACTAGCTATCCAAATGGATTAATTTGGGTTGAAAGAATACTTCATTGCCTGAAGTATAACGAATGTTATTGTTTTGCGTACTATTCGATTGATATTGATATGACAACAGGCTAAGGAATTGTATTTGGAGATGTTTAGAAAATATTGTATTATAATAAGATTTAATTGATAATACAAATTCCTAACTCTTTTTGCGCTTTATTATAGATGATTCTTTCAGATAATTAATGTTTGCTTTAAATTTAAAAAGTGAAATGTATATTTTAAATAAGAGAACAGCAAACGGCGCAAAGAGAATTAACAAACAGTAATAATCATTATTATTACTAAATGCCTGAACATAAATAGAGTCATATAGTAAATGTTTACATACATACTATCATTACTATTTGTGAATAGTAGCTAAAGTATTTCTTAAAACAAAATAATACTCCATTAAACAATTAATTGTACACCATACCTGAAAGTGTTAAGGTATAAAGGCAATACCCAGCTTAGCATCTTTCACTCACATATATTTGTAAGGCTGCAACTGCAGCACAGTTTTATTTTATTTTATTTTATTTTTGAATCGGTTTTAAAAATCAATTTCAGTTACAAATTCCTTTCTTTTCTGATTAAAAGTGAAAATTGTTTTGACAACAGCAAAGGATTTCCAATAACTTTTTTTGTCACTATAATTGTATTTATAGTGACGAAGTGTAATTATAGCGACATTGCCCCTATTTTAGCATTTTTAATTAATATAAATATAGTGACAGATAAATTCAGTTTTCTTATAATTTCCAATATTATTTAAATGAAAATGAGTAAAAATTTATTCGATGGTAAATGATCCGCTACATCTTTTACATAAACAAACAAATAAAATAAATAAAATAGAAACAAAAATATTATAAAAAAAACAACTTTAACTTAATTATTCTAAACTGTTTCTTTTTTAAATGTATCTACATTCATAAGCTGTAAAACAAAAAAAAATCTCTTTTCTTCCAAATATAAATAAAGATTTCAAGTAAAAGAAAAGTACCACGTAATCCTTATTTAATTGAACACTAAACAAAAATAAAGATTACTGAGACAAGAAATTTAACAAGTTCATTAAATATTAAAAGAACACTTGCGAAAAAAATTAAAAATAAAAATATCATAAATTAACAACTCGGAAATATTTTTTCCCAGCCTTTCAAAAGAATTTTTACATGTCGCTAAAAATATTTAACCTGAACAACTTTTGAGTCTTCGAGATCTTTGAGTGTATAACGTTAATCCTATTTCTTATATTCATACAACAATGAGTATATCTTTAGACTGCATACGAAAATTTTAATGAAAAAAAATATTTTTTGTTATTTTAGTTATCATTAACTAATCTTCTGATAGACTTTGAGTCCAAATTTTCATTTATAAGCACTGTTTTTAAACTAAACCCATTTGCATCTGAATATTAAGCCGCAACTAAATCTGCTTTAGCTAATTAATGCAAACGCAGATTTGTTTTATGAATCAATAACTGTACTTATGCATATTTAATGCTTTAATTGAAAAAAAAGGTATCATGTACAACTCGCAAAAGAATATTTTAATGGAGAAAACAACAACAATTTGAAAACAATTCTGTATTATCACTTACAAATAAATAACTCAAGTTGGATTTCCGTATTTACGCTACACGTAGATCATCGTTGTAGCGCATAATCCGTTTTTTCACAGAATAACTAGTTATTTCATGAAATAACTACTCCGTTATGTGAAAAATTATTAGAATCAGCGATTTAACTTTTTACTGCATTTCTTAGACCTTGTCTTCGTTATTAACTGTCATTGAAAGTGCATGTTTTGTCTATATGTTTTTAGTTTTTTCTATCTTTCCAAGAAAAATGTATTGAATTAATAAAAAACTTCGATATCCGGTTTCCAATGGTTGTATACGTTTTAGAAGGTAATAATCAGGATTTGAGAGTTTTATATTAAAATGTTCGGTCTGCACCAGTTTTTAAAAAGAATTTTTCTTCAAGTACATAACTTCAAAAATGCTCGAATTAAATGAGTTAAATTTTATTTTATTTTATTACTCGTGTTAAAAGATTATGTCACCGAAGCGGCGACAACGGAGTTTTCAACTATTCTTACAACATTGCTGAAGCGGCGACAATAGAGTACGAAGGATTAAAATAGTTTTATAATCAAATACGATCTTATTAATAAGAGTGAAAGAAAAAAAAAACTTGGGTTTCTACCAAAAGTTTTCCGCTGTTAAAGGATTAAAAAGGGATTTAAAATGTGTAAAATTCAGTGTCATCTTTAAGAAGAATAAAATATTTATTAAAAGAATAAAAACATACGGTCAATTGATGGATGACATAAATAACTATGCGTACAACTTAAAAGAAATCGAGTTGAAATTCAATTAGGTGCAAATATAATAAAATGTATATGGATAAAAGGGCAGAAAAGAAATAAAAAAGTACATATTTATATCTATTGAGACTATATTGAAAAAAAGGCTGAATTAAAAAATATAAGTCAAAAAATTACGCGTGAACAAAAAAAATTTTTGAATATTTATCAGTACGATATAAGATATTTCGAATATGAGATGCCGGATATTAGACTATTTACTATACTCGGAAAGACGTTTTCCCATTAACGAACAGAATTAACTGATCCTCAAGAATGAACAACTAATATTACAACATTCCCATGCTTTTTGCACTTTATTACACATAATTATTACAGTAAAGTATCCTTTAGTTTCAATCTTAATAATGATAAAGATGTCTAAAATAAAAAAAATCGGAAAAGGTGCATATATAATTAAACAAATGTTTATTTTTTTATTATCATCAAATTTCTAAACGATTATGAAGTGATTTTGTAAATACATAAACACTACACACTACTACTGTGGTTACCACATGCATAATATAACTAAAGTATTTGTTAAAATATAAAATTCCATTAAAACACGTGTACTATTAATAGTGCACCACACCCGAGCGGATTAAAGGAACGCTTTTCAGCTGTATTATAATTTGGTAAAACGTTTGCTGATCTCAAAAGCATATTTCACAGAATAAATCTATATCAATATAGAGTTCAACAGCGAATTAAAAAATATGTGGAATTTAGATATGTTTTTTTCATTAAAACTGATTAAATATATCGGTAGTTAAAATTTTTTTGTGAAATATTTACAAAAATATTCAGATAAATTATTCAAAATTACTCTTTTGAAAATATCACAATTCTTAAAAAAGCAATGAGTTTAAATACGTCACAATATTTCTCTATATATGGAAGCGCTTTTGCAGTTGAATATGTTTCATATAATTTTATTTAAAGAATGAAAAGAAATATCTATAAAAATGAATAATAAAACTACCATTTTTTTAATATGCTGCCTCTGACAATAAAGTTCGGTGAATAGTCTTGTAACATTAATGCAGAGGAAATATTAACGAATGTTACCATACCATCCTTCGAAATAATCACCTCCCAAAACTATGCACCTCTGAGATCTGCTATACATGTCCTGGAAAATTCGCAAGAAGTGTTCTTTTGGGATAGTGTTCAAAAGCTTCGTCACGTTTCGTTGGATGTCAGCAATATGGTCAAATCTCTTTCAAAGAGAGTTTGAGTCGTGGAAATAGGAAGAAGTCTGGAAGATTGAGATCTTGCGAGTATGGTGTGAAGAATTCAATTGTTTCGAAAGTTTATTTTATTAATATTTTACTCAACTCAAAATTAAGCACTCATCTCTTGTTTTAAACAGTTTATTCTCATGAGTAAACTCAACTCAGGTTCTTTCGAACATTAATAATTTCACAAAACACAACTCCAATAAAAACCGTAACATTTTTTCACATATCTCAAAAAAACATTCTAATCAAACTCAAAAACAAAAAGAATATTGTTTCACACAGCTTAGGTAAAAGCTGAAGAAATAAAACAGATAATGTATTTATCACAAAAAATCGTTTGCACAGAAAACTTTTTACATTTTGAAATAATTAAATATATTTTGGTTGCTAGGTGACACAGCCAGTAGAAATTAAATAGCATTTTATCAAACATGGTGGATGTTTAATTTGCATTACCCCTCAAGAATTTCTTTCGGTATCTTGGAAATCTTAATACCAAACTTTAAACTGACCTTTTGTTCATTCATTTTTCTGTTCTCAGTTAAGAACCAACAAACTGAACAAGCACTTTGTAAAACACGTCTTACGCACAACATAAACGACGCTGAATTGAACAACGGTAGGGGAAGATGGTCGATACATGCCTCTATGCAGGTGCAAGGTTTCGTTTCCCTAGTGTTGCTAGATCGGTCGTTCTGAATTCATTTACCGAACTTTATTGTCAGAGGTAGTATTTAGCTTCGACTGTTTCTCTGTTCTATCTAAATTTGATCAAGAAGAGTGTTTCGTGTGGGAAGAATAAAAAACTTTTATTAATATGCAGAATAAATAAGTCTTATATAAAGATCTCTTCAATGGTAATTAAAGTACCTCAGTACATAAAGGGTTAAGCGAGTCACAATAATGTATTTAATACTTTGTTAAGATATAACATATATTTTATATAGCTAATTTACAATGAATATGAGTAGTTTTAATATGGCTATTGAAAATAGAAATAAAGCATACCTATTTAGATATCCAGAAGATATTTATAAAAATTAATGTATTTTGCAATATTTTTATTCTTTGAATGTTTTTTATAGACATTTATATGTTTTTTTAACAATTACAAGAAAAACATTACCATATGAATGAGCAGTTTCTTTACGCCTTTTTTCGAAAACCAAGTTTTTTTTAAACATTTAATTGAGAATTTTAATTTTTGGTTTTCAATATTTTTCTTTTTTTATTGCTAAAAATATTTTTTTGGTGTTTTATTTGTAAAATTTTTGTCCATATATTGTTCCTCTATATTTTTTATTTCTTTTATTATCTTTTGCACAAACACGTTTCCAAAAATTTTTTTAAAACTTAATGGATGTTAAATTTCTTGTTTCAATATTTTTCTTTTTTTCATGTAACTAAACTTGAAAAAAAAATCTATCTTCCTTAGAAAAAAAAATGACTTTTTATAGCTTTACATGTTTCTTAATTTATTTATGCTTTTTCTCACGCATATTATACAGAATTTTCTTTAAATACCGAACAGGTATTTTATTTTTGAATGTCTCAATTATTTTCTTTTTATAACTAAAACTAAAAGTAGGTATTTTAATTGTGTTGTTTGTCAATAGCATAGTTTATATATATATATATATATATAAATACTTTATATATATATATATATATATATATATATATATATATATATATATATATATACTTCTATGAATACAACTAAAGTAATTCAGACAATACCATTCAATAAACCAATGAAACCAGTATTTTTACAATCATCTTATTGAAAACAATTGATATATATTCGTTTTATGTGTAAAGATATATGTACATAGTGAATTGTAACTATCGGAAATAGTAAATACTAGTATTCTTGTCGAATTCAAGAAGAGATTTCTTAATATTCTACTACTTTCTAAAAATTCAAAACTTTTTAAACTATATTTAAGCAATAATTATTTTAAACAAGTGCAATGGAGAAAAATTTTCTGAACAATTAATTATTATCTTTTTAAAAATATATCACAACATTTTAAGAAAATATTTAATGCTTCTTTAAAAAATTACTTAGAAGAACTATATAAATATTCTATTGACTTTACGTTACTTCTAAACGTATAATGACTCTTTTAAACTTTTCGAAGAAACATACATGTTTAAGGATAATTGATTTATGCTCTTTAAAAATGTTTTACCAGCTTATTTTAAGAATTAATGAACACGTAAATTTTATTATTTTTTAAGGATACGACAAAAAATGATGAAGTGATGTTTTTGAATACTTATTTTCTTGAAACCATAATTTATTTAATATGTTTTTTTTTTTTACAAAGATTTTTTTAAACAGTTAGAAGAAACTTAATGTTTAGGAGGAGTTAATTTATGTTATTTTTTAAAATAAATTTTTTGAAGTTTTTTTTTAATTAATAAACAAATTAAATTTCTTTATTTTATAAGGCTTTAATAAAAAATCATTACAGGATTATTATATTTATGTGATATTAAAATAGTTACGTGAAATCATGATTTATTTTATACGATTTTATTTATAATGTTAATTTAAATCTATTAGAAGAAACATAAATATTTAGGAGGAAATCATTTATGTTCTTTTTTAAAACGAATGTTGTACCAGTTTTTTTTTATATAGTGAATAAGCAAATTAAATTTATTTATTTTGCAAGGATTCTATAAAACATATTACGTGATGATTTTATTTACGTTTATTTACTTGAAAATAGAAACCTTATATTGTAGGTTTTTATTTTATAAATGTTTTATAAATGTTCAAAAAAAAAATAAATAAAACGAAATTATTATGTTAAGTTGAATATTTTATAAAAACCTAGTGATAGTATTTTTTCCTTGTAGTGGAGCATGTTGCGTCAGTAAAATGTGATTTGTTGCTTTAATTATTTCTTAATGAATTATTTAAGAAATAAAGTTACTATATTTCTTTATTTATATTATGTGAATCTAAAATCTTAAAAAAAGAGTATACAAATTAAGCTTGAATTCGTAGAAGAAAATATTGAATAGCGATTTTGAAAAAAATATTTTATATTTTTGTAAGGGAGATTTTAATTAAATTCATACAAAAAGTTTCGTTAATTATTGTTTAAGAAATATAAGAGATTTAAGACAAACGTGAAGAAATATAATTTTAAGAAGTAGCTTAATACATTGTATTTTCTCTCTGCTTTTGTTAACTTTTATATTAAAAATATTTAAATTTTTGCATTATTAAGTGATAGTATTAATTAATTTTTAACTCTAGAACTATTGGAGCAGATGAATTTGATACGAATCGATGTTTAATTTGTCACTGCACCAAAATAAATAAATAAATAAATAAAGAGATAAAATCTACAAAAGTAATAAATTAACTTTTAGCAGTTTTCTTTTAAATTCAAATGATCCAAAACACTTCTGCGGATATCTCGTAGATGTCGTTTCCCGAATTCCTTCTATAATTACTGGTAATATTAGCACTAGTCATTATAACCCCAATACGCCTTTTTTTATAGACAGATTTAATATTTTGTGTACATAATTTTAAATGCTTCTGATAAATACCGCCAGAGCAAAAACTGGTAAAGACGGTAATGTAAATAATTTTTTTTAATTCTTTCGATTGAAAACTCAAAGTTATCTGATTCTTCTTCTATTCTCCTTTTTCAAAGTAATTGTGGAAAATACAAATAAGTAACTTCTGTATAAAAAAATAATCCTTTATAAACGTATAATAAATGTTTGCTAGGATTACTGAAGGATTAATCTAACTAAAAGTTGTGTCTGAAAGAAAACCAAATTGGACACAAAACCGAATACCTTTTCTTTACTGACATAAGTGATCATTAGAGATGTAAGATTTGTGGCAGCATAATTTTATGTTGCTTATTTTTACATGAAATGAATAAATAAATAAAACTATATAAAATTACTTATTTTGGACTTTAACTCTGATTATTTTTTGAAAAAAATTTAATCAATCTAATAATATTTTTTAACAAAGTATTTTTTTTTACTTTAATGTTTTTTTAACTTTAAAATTTTTTATTTAATAACTTTAATATTTTTTAAATACCTGTGATAATTTTAAAAGAGATATACTGAAAATGTTCTTAACTAATATGCATTAAACTATAAAAAAGTAAACTTGTATTTTGTTAAAAAAAGCAATATTAATAAGTGAACCCAGATACATATATGAATTGAAAAGGAATAAAGAAAAGTTAATGGAAATTGCAAATAAATGAAACATATATTTTATCTCATTATATTTTAATCATTTTTTTGAAACGAAAAAAAAATCATCTCTTCAAAACTGCATTAACGTAATTAAAAGATAGATTCATGTTTAGCAAATAACATAATTATGTAATGACACTGCAAATATTTATGTATCGCTAAAAATGGAAGTAAAAGAAAAGTTAAATGAAATTTAAATGCACCTGATTATAGTTTAGTCTGCTGTAAGAAATTAAAAATAACCACTTCTTCATCTACGGATCAATAAAGTAATCACATAGAGTCCGACTCCGGTACTTATATGTTTTTAGTAAACATTACACATTGGTCGAAATTTAAGGGATTAGGTACTTTTTGAACTAATAAATAATAAAATGTAAATCTATTTCTAATTGACGTTTACTTATAAAATTTAAAACAAATATTAAGAAGGATTCATTTTATCAATTAAAGTTTTTAAAACTAGTAGACACATATGCAATGTTTTTAAACTTATTAAAAAAATAATTCAATTTTAGAGAAAGAATAATGCTTGCGTGCTTTGCGCGCGCGATTTTTCACATTTGAATGGCTTAAACAAACCAAGATTGTTTTTGTGATTATAGGTATAATGGGTTTTTAAAATGACCTATGATGAACAAAATAAAATTTATAGATCCACAGAACAGATTTTTTTTGAGTAATTTGAAATACTAAGATTTTTTTCAATACAAAAATTTTCGTGAATTCTAAACTTCAAACTGGAGGAACATGATAATATATCACTTTGTGTTTGTATACATTTAATACTATCAGCAAAAATTTTGCGAAATTCTTGCCAACCATTTTTCAGAAATCGTCCGCGCAATGATCAAAATCGTTGTTCTGGGAAAACCGACCTTGAAGAATGAATCACCCATTGATCATATAGGAAAAGCTCAAAGTTTGTTAAACATAGCTCCTCTTCTAATGTGAGTTTTTGAGCCCGGTTTGCTGTTAATGTTCCTAAAAAATCCTATTTAATTATAAGCTGTTGTTTGAAAAATTGATTTTTGGATTCTTTAAAGGGTACCTGATTTCTTAAGAGAGTTTCGAAATGAAGGGCTCGGGAGCCCAGTTAAATAAGGATTCCAAACAATTGAAACCTTATAATTTCTCTATCTGTTCTCTCCCATCTCTAAGTTCCTGCATTCTTTTCTATGAATGGCATCGTGTATCGCACACGAAATGTATATTATAATGTATATTATAAAATGTATATGAAACGCATCGTAAGATTTTCTGAAATTTTTTCATATAAATACTTTTGCTGTTTGTTCATTTATTATATATGAGGAGCCCAGAAGCCAAGGGGTACAAGTGACAAAATGTTGATTTGGAGTAAATTGAGTTTAAAGACAATTGATGTTAAATTGGAACATCAATAACAATTGACTAAATTGAAACATTAAACATCTGCTTGTTGCATTCTACTCTTTGAACTCTCATTTCAATAACTGTTAAAAAAATAAAGTACAATTTTCTTTAAATGTATAATTAATCAATATAGTTTGTTTTTCGAAAAAGGTGGTTTATCTCTATAACTCCCCGAATAATCAGAAAATTACCTATGTTTCTTTACCTGAAATGAAAAAAAGCATATTTCCAGATACCCTGGGCACTTAAATCAATTTTTTCAATTTTGTCACATATACCCCATGGCTTCTGGGGTCCTCGTATATATTTATCTACAACTGCTGACAGTTCGTTTTTAATGTTGACACTATTTCCGAATTATTACCTTTTTTATTTGTAGAATCATGCGATTAATTAATATTAAAATCAGGCAATGATTTGTATTCGTAAGGCATGATAAGTTAAAAAGTGGAATATTTGATATTTAAGTATACACAAGATATTTATCCATGTCTCTCTCTCTAGTTATATATATATATATATATATATATATATAACTAGAGAGAGTTATATATATATTTATATATATATGTAATATATATATATACATATATATATATATATATACATATATATATATATATATATATATATATATATATATATATATATATATATATATAATAAAATAAAAAAAATTGCGCCATTTTGTTCTCTCTTAGCCTCAATTCTAAATTTGTGGAAAATATTTCAATCTTAGTTTCGTAATGTATTAACTTCTAACAGCTAAAATTCTTTTTCTTATTTTATTTATTAATAAATTATTGCTTGCTTCTCAAAAAGGCGGGAGGTATTACGTAACCTTTTTACTTTCTGGAATATTCCCGGGAATTTAATTTTATTTTTTATTTAACATCGCGTGACATGTGTTAATGCGCGTTGTTAAAGGTCTTGTTATTTGCGAAGAAAATATAGATCCTGCCGAGGACACCCCCCTATGACCAATCATAATGGATCATTTTTTTTTCGTTGAGACTCGAGTTAATCCAAATTGGATTTTTAAACTGATTGACGCGGAGTAGGAGGGGGCTAGTTTTGTCGTGAAAATGTTTTTTTTCATTTGGTTTTTGAGGAGCGTTTGAATGCAGTTGTGTATATATATAGGGAAAATTTTTTTTTTATTTTCAAATGTTGTATGAAATATAAATATACATATTGTAGTGATGGGTGGGGAGGAGGATTCTTTATTTAAGAGCTTCAATATAATAAGATACTGGTATATTTATGGAAGATTTAAAGAGAAAAAAATGTGGCAGTTTTACGTCTATATATTAAATATAAATTCTTAGAAATTTCTTAATATTTCCTTCATTATATTTCTTGTGGAACTCCTTAACAATGATGAAACACAGGTTTGTAAATCCTTTTTTGAATTTGTGCAAGTGTTCCCAGGGTTTAATTTATTAGAAATTAAATCCTTGTCATACTTACAATAAGATAAAATGACAATAATAAGAAATTACTATGAAATTGGGATCTTTTTTTCCTTTAAATCTTCCAAAATTATTTTTGAAATAAATATGTATTTTGATTTTGTTTGGAATAAATGTTCTAGCAGAAATCTAAAGTTCAACTAAGAGCTTGAAACACTAAGCAAGAAGCAAAGATAAAGTTGTGCAAAATCAACTAACAGTTTTTTTTTATGTGGAAGAATATTGACAAAAAAAGTGTAAAAGATACATAGTCATTTATCTGTATGAACATGGTTAAAAATAAAAGAATTATACTAAAGTAAGAAGTTGTTAAGGAAATATGTCATTTTATTATACAATTACTGATTAAAAATTTAAATAAATTTCTAAAATTTCTTTGGACAAACATTTTTATAATAAATATTTAACATTAGCTCATTTTAATAAGTAAATTTACTAATTAGTTCAGATACTAGAATGGGCGACAAACAGTGCTTTATAGGATTAATGTTTTTTTCTCAAATAAAACTATAATTTTATGCTAAATGCATTTCAAAATTTATAATTGTAAATACATTCTAATTATATCAAGATATAATTGATAATGAGAAAAATATTTATATGGATATATGATAAATTAAATCGAATACAAACAACATGACTTTATAGTCTAGTTTCACGTAATTAAAATAAAACCCTTTCGGCTCGGCCTATAGGCGCAGGTGAATTTCGAAGTTAAGTTCCCAGTTCATCAACAAAAAATAAATTACGATTAGTCATAAACCAGTTCTACAAATTTATTTGACCGCTTTGAAGAGTTTTAATTTCATTTTTCTGAAAGAGCTTTTTTTATCAGAATCATTTAAGGGAAATCGTTTCAAAATGACCACTTTTACAGCCTTTTCCAAAATATATTCTGCCTTTATGTAAAAATTAACCAATACGGCTCATTATATAGTTTCTAAATAAGAGAAAGTGCCAGTTGCATGAGTTTGGTATCAAAAACGAATTTAAAAATGAGCCAGAAAATATGCAAATTGTAATTTCAATATATTCCCAATTCTTCAATACGATCGCTTTGGTAAATTCTGTTTAAAATGCCCACTTCGACAGCATTTTAAAAAAATATTCTGGCTTCATCGAAAATCTGAACAATACAGCACATTATACAGTTCCTAAATAAGAGAACCTGCCAATTGGATGCGTTTGAAAGCAAAAATAAATTTAAAATTGAGTCAGAATATAAACAGTTTGGATTTGAGTAAACCCTTAATACAATTTTTTCATCAACTCCATTTTTGTTTAATTTGTTTTTGCTATAAGAATTGGTCCTTCCAAAACTTGTCAGTAAAAAGATGCAGATATTATTGAAAAGAGGTATAATAAATTTAATCGGAATTGATATCTTAAGAATTAATGAAGTTATGGATTCCCCCCCCCTTTCTTTTGCGTTTTAATTTTTTATTTATTTTATTTATTTTTATTTTTTATTTATATTCTCCCAGTAAGTGTTGCTCCTATAAAAACTTGTCAATACAAAAGTTTTAGTAATATTAAGTAAATTTATAATAAATTTAATTTGATTTGATATATTGTAAATTGACGAAGTTATGCTTTTTTTTTCTCCCTAAAACCATATTTTTTCGCACCTTAAGCCATTTTTTTTATTTTATCAAAAATCTGACATGCAGAAATTTTTAGTCCTATTATTAGAAGTAATATAAACTTACAACTCATTCGATATCTATTTTAATTAAGAAGGTTTTCGGTTACCACAAAAACTCTCCCCACTCTTTCCCTCCCTCCCCGTGGTCCGAGCTGCCTATTAAGGAACTTTTTTGATGACCAAGATTTTATGTCCCTTGATTTTATGTATCAGTTTAGAAGAGATTTGAGCAAAATTATAAAAGTTGTCGTGTCCATAAAAAAGTGACTTATATATATATATAGGTAAATACATTAATAAAGTTTTTTACTGATAGTTGTTTTGGGGTCTAGGGGTCCTGATTGGTGTATATAAGCAAACTTTTTTGAGAAATTTCAACTTAAGGGAGACCGCAATAGGTAGTATTTCATATGAAATGTGCCGAAAATGCCACCTCTCTACTCATGGAACTATAAATCAATGACCTTTCATTAACAGACAAAACAATGCATCAAGCAGCACATTTAAACAGAGTTGAGAAGTTTCACAATAAGCCAAATGGAGGGAATAATAAGTAAATGCTTTTAATTTACATTCATCGTGACAATTCTTTTTTACATTTTTCTATACTTACAAGAAGAAAATATTGGATTCGTGAAAATTTTCAAAATAAGGTTATCGATCCATTTACACGTTTTAGGGGGTCAGAGAATCCGAAAATCTCGTTTTTAAAAAAATGTCTGTCTATGAATCTGGAAGTCTGTTTGTCTGTCTGTAATATGACCAAAATTTTGTGTGCGTTCTATCTCAAGAATGGTATTTCACAAAACTTTGGATTCTGAGAGACCTTGACATAAACTAGATCTGATTACTTTTTGCTGTATATAGTCCAACAGGTGGCGCTGATAAACTGCACTATTTACAATTTCTACAATAGCCATATCTCAGGAATTATTAAATGCATTTTAATAAAACTTTATATTTAGTTAGTACCTGTTAAAAAAATTCTGATGATCACGTTTTGGTGCAAATTGCTGTACAGGTAATGCTGCCATGATATATTATTCGTGATTATCGCAAATATCTCTATCTCAAGAACTAATACACCGATTTTTCTAAAACTTCAGATTCTGTTTGTATCTTACATAGATTAGTGTTTTTGATGTAAATCGCTCTACAGATGACGCTGTTATGCTTCATTTTTCACGTTTTTGCAATAAATATATCTTTAGAACTTATGCATGGATTTTCATCAAATGTTACAGGCGTTTAGTACATGACAAACAATTTATCTGGATTAGTTTTTAGTCTACAGCATCCGAAATGTGGCGCTGTTGCGCAGATTTTTTTTAAATATTTTGCAATTGCTCTATCTACAAAACTAATGCACGTATTTTCATCAAACTTCGGATTCAGATGTAAATTGACATAAGTTGTTGCAGACTAGATTTTAGTTTAAATCACCTAACTACTGTCGCTTCTATGCTGAATTTTTCACCAAATATTAACATGTATTAGATAAACGAAAGTTTTAGGAACGTCACGCCTGACTAGCTTTTTAACTACATTAATAATACTTAAAAACAATAATATTTCGAGTAAATATCTATTAGAAATCTGTGATTCATCCATGAGCTTGAAGCAGTATAGAAAAAAGCCACATTGTATTTAAAGGAATTTAAAAGGATTAACAGAGCCTATAATACAACTATTGACTTAAAATTCATTCAAATTTCTGAAAAGTCTTCCAACAAACATAGAATTTGTTTATTAAAATGAATTTATTTTAATAAATTTATTATTTATTTTAATGTATTTTAAACGGTAGCCATTGATTTACACAAGTAATAGTTTTTCTCAAATGAAAAT
The DNA here is from genome assembly GCA_964019185.1 of Maratus speculifer. Taxonomy (NCBI): domain Eukaryota; kingdom Metazoa; phylum Arthropoda; class Arachnida; order Araneae; family Salticidae; genus Maratus; species Maratus speculifer. The sequence goes on from CAXHSM010001127.1 coordinate 38,479, forward strand.
ATAATTGTGTGTGAACGCATTAAAAAAGCCGTTATTGTAAGTTAAATGAATCGATAAAAAAATTAATAAATATTTTTTTTATTTATAAATGCATAGGATGTTAATTGCAGATTGTCGTTCGAGTTAAATTATGTGTATTACAACTTGGGTTTTCTTTGTTCCAGATGAGTATTAATTTGACACTAATAAATTATGATTTTTTTTTTCGGTCCTGAGTGTACGGTGATTAGTTCAGTTACATCTACAGCACTGAGGAATCACGATATTATTCTTAACACAATTGATTCAAGATTAATTAAAAATTTTTATATTGTTTAGGGGCATTGTAGAACTAATTGGACTTAAATAAAATGTGTTTTAAATACATCCTGATTCATACTAAATGTAATTATTTCATTCGTTAATTTAATTTTTAATTTTTAATTTTAACTCATAAGAAATATAGATTTCTAAAATAACACGGACATTCCTCTTACGTATTTTAGCTTATATTCAAAATGGGGATTCATCTAATTCACTGTATCTTTGAATTTTCAGTCGTAATAAGATGGCAAATACTTGAAAAACTACTCGAATGGATTGCAGCTAATGCAAGGTATGAAATTGACATGAAGTTGAGAAAGCAAGTGACATAGTAGTAATTTTCATAATATTGTGATAATGACCAATATTACATTTAATAAATCAAACACATTATTAAATTTAAAAACTGTAATTATTATTTTGTTTATTTATTTATTAAATAATAGCACTTAAAAATCAAAGACGAAAATTATCACTTATTTGCTTCATTTTTTTATTTCTTATTTGTGCCTTCATTTTATTGAAATCTACTGGCAATTGAGACCCCAGTACAATTCACTGTTTTTTTAAAGAGAAAAATTCCATAAATTACAGAAACGTTTCCTTATTTAAGTTTTCTGCAATTTAAGGGAATTTTAAAACAAAAGGAATAAAAACGGTAAAAGTTTTAAAGCGAATAATAATATTAAAAAACAGAATATTGCCCAGTTAAACTGATGGCATTGAGCTCACAGGCTACGCATACTAATTGTACATTACAGCCTTATATTTTCAAGGGTTAATTCCGTTCGAAAAAAAATTAAGAAGTGGAAACAGCTCTCCCCTTTGCCCTTTTTTATACTTAATCATAAAATCTCCTAAACTATCAAGGACATGCTTTATCATATAAAAAATCTATATCCAAAATTCACAGCAAATCGGATAACTCTTAATAAAGACCTATTTAGCATTTATATAAATTAAGAGGAGTTATCCTCTCTTTTATACTTAACCATTAAACTTCCAAAACTGTTCAGAGGTTTGAACGAAATCTGACAATTCTGCTTGAAAAACCCATTTATATAAATTAAGGGGAGGGGCATTAGAACCCCCTTTCCCCCTGTTTATACTTATTCAATGAACACCTTATAACAGTCACGGAATCGTCCCATCAGAATGTTCCTATATCTAAATTTTGAACAAAAACTGTTAATTCTGCATGAAAAACCCGTTTATATCAATTAAGGGGAGGAGCATGAGCCCCCCGTTCCCCCTCTTATACACATAGAATGAACTCCTAAAACTAATCAGGGAATTGCCTTATCAAGATATACCTATATACAAAATTTCAAGTGGATCGAATATTTTTATCATGAGTTATCGCGTTACGCACGTACGAACGAACGAACATACATACATACAGAACGGGCGGGCACATAAGCTCTCAGGCTATGATAGACTATGAGCAGTGAATTGTACTGGCGTCTCGATTACCTGTGCAATTTCCGTAGAACAGTCCTTTTTTTATACAGTGTAAGGAAATCTGCTAAATGTATGAGACTGCTGCATGAAGACAGCATAACGTATTGCATTGTGCAACTGCAAATTTTAATAATATTGGCCACAGAAACATAACCCATAACAAGGAGAAAGGAATGTCGGAATCCATAACTTCATTACCAAAGTTTTTAAAAGCACATAAGACGATGCGCAATGGTTCGTCCTCAGATGACACATCACATAAAGATTACACAGATATTTCTAGATATTTCTTCTCTTGACGATGCATCATATCGGTTTCAGGTACTAAAACGGGAGCCTGTCTGTCGTTTTTGATTATGGTCTGATGTGGTTTCTAAATAGTATATTTTATGTACGAAATATCTTAACTCTTTATATACCGATTTATGAATTCATGAAAATTTTACATTCTAAAGCATTTTGCGTAATTGTTTTAACTAAATTAAAATATTTACATAATCATTTAATAATTTTTTAAAGGACTAGGGGGGCCCCACCCCCCTGCTCGCTATGCTCGCCAACCCCCCGCGTAATCACTTCGCGATTTCAAATTATTGTCTACCCCTGCTTGCTGCGCTCGCCAATAACCCATGGTATGAATAAGCAGTTGCAGACCTTTCAAATAATGTGTCACACAATTGGTGTTGTAAAGAAATTACAAAATGCGCCCCCTCTGAAGGCAGAGGGGGGGGGGTTACACACAAGGTATCCATAATATGAATAAGCAGTTGCAGACCTCTCAAATGATGTGTCACACAATTGGTGTTGTAAAGAAATTAAAAATGTGCCCCCCTGGGGGGGGCAGAGTGGGGGATGACACACAACACATCCATAATATGAATAAGCAGTTGCAGACCTTTCAAATGATGGGTCACTCAACTGGTGTTGTAAAGAAATTAAAAATGTGACCGCCCCCCCCCCCTGGGGAGAGCAGAGTGTGGGGGTGGCACACAAGACATCCATAATATGAATAAGCAGTTGCAGACCTTTCAAATCTTGTGTAACACGACTGGTGTTGTAAAGAAAATAAAAATGTGTCCCCCCTGGGGAGCAGAATGGGGGATAACACACAAGACATCCATTATATGAATAAGCAGTTGCAAACCTCTCAAATGATGTATCAAACGACTGGTGTTGTAAAGAAATTAAAAATTTGGCGAAATATTACAGTTATCGTCAAGTTGGCGTCACTTTTGACAAATAATTTTGGTCGCCAAATTTGGCGATATATCGCCAAGTTGGCGACAAACTTGGCGATTGTTGGCGTTGGTAACCTTTCTTCTCTTTATGGTAACCCATATGGCGATGCATAGACGGAGCCCTTTCCTGATTGGTCTATTCGACTCATGGAAGGAGTGGACAACCCGGATTCGTTAGTTCCGGAAATCTTCCACATCAGCATCATTCCAGGAGTCATTCCTTTTAAGGCTAGTTTTTTTTTACTATAGAAGGATTTTAGAAGGATTGGAGGATTTAGAAGGATTAATTAAATTTGAATTTACAGGGATTTTGTGCAATATTTATGACCCCACTCAAATCTTTTATTTTAATTTATTTTCTTAATATCTTGTAGGATTATTAAATGTACAAATATGATGTTCTTACTATATAAATATAGAAATATTTCCGAATTGAAAAGTCCCCATCACCCTACCTCAGGGACAAGAAAGCTGAAAAAAATCCTCCTTTTAAAAGTATTTTTGTTTTATAATGTAAACAATAATGCTTTTGGAACAAGATAAAGCAATGTATCTGTAACTCATTCTAAACAGCATTAATTGACGTATTAAAATAATTTTAAAAAAAGTAATTTTAATTGTACTTATACGTACCGTCTGTAGATAAAGTGTTAACCTGTAAGGCTGAATATGATGATTTTGAAGGCATTTATCTTTGCAAGAGTGTAAAAGCAGCAAGTTTCTTGCCTCATGCCCCAGATATGACGTCTGATAATGAACCAGATTGTTCAATACTTCTGCCAAAAATTCAATTTATAATAGCAAAGCAATTACAAAGATTCCAGTGGTTTTCGATTCCTTTCGGACATTTGGATTTACACACTATCATTCTTAAGGATACTCTTAAGATTTTATTTAGTCCGAGAGATTTATGTATAGTAGATAGTTATATATAGCAGAGAGAATAGTATATATTAGAGAGATTTTTATATAATTTAATTATAACAACCCACCATACGTGTTCAGTTAGCTCAATATGTGGTTGAATCTTAATAACATGTATACTTGTAACTATTGAATATTTCTTACATTTTTATTAATTGCTCTATCAAAAGTTCTCGACCCCAAACATAACAGATAAAATTCTCAGTAATAACCATGATTTCAGACAATAGTTAAGACATTATTACATTAAATATAAAGGATAGAGTATAAAATGTTTGATTTATGAAAATAAGTTACCCTGGGTAATAACACCACTCTAAGTTTCTACCAATTTTCACGGCTCAGTTTTAGTTTGTATTTTTCAAACAAATATATGATTTGATACAGCAACTCATTGACTATCTATATAAAAAATAATTTAACAGATATGTATTCATAAAATGTAATGGCGTGATTTCTTGACCAATGCTATTTGGCGTTATTACCCACCTATACGGGTAATAACACCATACAAACAAAACGATGAAATAAGATGGAATAATTGCATGTAGATCCCCCAATTCTAAAAATACAAATTCTACAAACTTAGAAATTGACAAATTGCATTTTAAGCTATTGAAAATGTTCAATTTTTTGTGAAAGTGTAAGAAAAATAAAAGTGTGGTGTGTGTTTGGGGGAGGGGGGGTAGGATGAGGCAAAATAATATCAGACCGTGAGCTTCTTTTTGTTTAAAAAGGACCGCTTAAATAGAATTATTAGAAACATTGCACAGTTTTAACTGTGTTTATTTGAATCAGTATTTAGGATGTAGCTCGGCCGCCACTTTAGGGAATCAACCGGGGTATTAATGCCAAGGATTGGCGTTTTTACCCCGTTATAGTTATTGCGCTGTACATTTTAAATTACAAATTATCTCGAGAAGATATCCAAAATCTTCAACAACATTTTGAAAGTCCATGAAATGTACTACAAATTTATGTAATTAACAAAGTATTTCCGGATAAAAAAAATAGTCTTCACATCACAAAACTTATCTCGCAAATTTTAGATCAAGCGTTAATTTTAGTTGCTTGTAAAAACAATAAGACCTAAAAATGAAACAAATTAACTTGAAGCTGTTTTTTGCGATTTATATGGCTTAAAACCATATAAGAGCGCATGGCTGCGCAGAGCACATGGGTGTCATTTACCACATTATTTCATAATTATGCAAAGTATTTGCACTCTGCGTTATTACCCCGCCTGGCGTTATTACACCAGACCACCTTACATAAATTGTCTTACTGCTTACCCCAAGTTGTACATGGTGAAAAATCTATAAATAACATTTATCAGTAACACACACCTACACATCTACAAATAACTTTTTTAAAACCATTTATACATTAATATGTAGGTATTTGTGCTACTTTCAGGTTTATCAAAATGTATTTCAAAATGTTAAGAATAATCACCGAACGTTAAGGCTGTTCTGAACTTTTCTGCTAAATAAACGCAAAACGTTTTGGCACATTCATAAATTCATTTTTTAAAAGAAAGATATGAATTTGGAAGGCCTGGAAATTGAAGTGTTTTCGGAATCAAACTCATTTTTCCATTTTATGATAATTAAATTATCTACCGAGCTATAAACTATTTTGATCACATGACCTCGGATTTGTCTTTCTTTCGTTGACTGACTGATTATTCAGCTTTCGTCAGAAAATGTGGTTCAAAATTTCATTTTTGACATCTTCTTCTGAATTATGTATTTCTTTTTAAAATAAAAACAGAAAAATGACTGTGATTAGATAGTTTTTCAATATCAACACTTGCTAGATTTATGAATTTCCTAACAGAAATAAGTTAAAACTTATGTCTTAAAGTTGGCCTTTTGATTTAAGAACACCCTTAAGAAATAATACTTTTCGTCGCACTATATGCTACCAACTCCTACATTATGCACAATTTTTGTTCTTAACTCATTAAAGTAAAGCATAGTTAAAAAATTCGATAAAGCACTTTTATGATGTTTCTTTATTTTATGTTCTCTCAATAAAATTTGATATTTTTAAAACGGTTCTTTTAAACTTAAATATCTTGTGCTTAACCTAATCAAAAAAGTTATTTTATGAGCTAAACATTCTTTTCAAAAGTACTTAAATTTGAATACTTTTTCTGATAATCGTTTAAGATATTTGAGAGGATAAAATATCAATTCAATAAAAAGTTATATTCATTTCAGTGATTCTATTTTAACTTTAAAAAAATTTATGCAGTAAAAAAATTGAACTTGCTACATGAAAAAACATAAATGTTTTCCAATAATGTTTTATTTTCAAAAGTCGTTTAATAAACTTATGAATAATATTCGTTTTCGTGTTTTTAGTTTAAAAACTTTTGCATGGTTTTTTTTTTAATCAAAAAATTGGTTGAAATAAAGTGATAAAAATATAAATACCATTATTCATTACTAAATTATTTATAATACAGTAAAGCATTTAAAGATTACTTTTAAAATGTTAAAATCAATAAATGCAATATTGCATTTCTAGGTGAAAAAAATTCTTGTACCTTCATATAACTCAGCTTTAAAAATTCCATCGTGTTGTTATT
>CAXHSM010001128.1:0-25760 GCA_964019185.1 Maratus speculifer
GTAGAAACCATATGACAATCTCCATGCTGATATACACTCTTATATTAGGTGGGTCGCGAAAAAAAATCTTCAAAATTGGGTCCCGTACTAATAAAGTTTGGGAACCGCTGAACTAGACAATAAAATATAAATATAACACTATTGCAGAGCTTGCGCTTCCTTGAACCGCAAAAATTTCACAATACATTTTTAGCTCACAGGCTATCATAGCCTGAGAGCTTATGTGCCCGTCCGTTCTGTATGTATGTTCGTATGTACGTAACGCGAAAACTCATGATAAAATATCCGATCCACTTGAAATTTTGTATGTAGGTATATCCTGACAAGGCGCTTCCCTGATTAGTTTTTGGAGTTCATTCGATATGTATAAGAGGGGGAACGGGGGGCTCATGCCCCCGTTAGTTGATATAGATGGGATTTTCATGCAGAATTAAGTTTTCAAAATTTAGATTAGGATCATTCTGATGAGGCGATTCCGTGACTGTTATTAGGTGTTCATTGATTAAGTATAAATAGGGGGAACAGGGGTTCTAATGCCCCCCCCCCTGTTAGTTGATATAAATGGGATTTTCATGCATAATTAAGTTTTCAAAATTTAGATTAGGATCATTCTGATGAGGCGATTCCGTGACTGTTATTAGGTGTTCATTGAATAAGTATAAGTAGGGGGAACAGGGGTTCTAATGCCCCCCACCCCCGTTAGTTGATATAAATGGGATTTTAATGCAGAATTAAGTTTTCGTTCAAAATTTAGATTAGGATCATTCTGATGAGGCGATTCCGTGACTGTTATTAGGTGTTCATTGAATAAGTATAAATAGGGGGAACAGGGGTTCTAATGCCCCCCCCCCCCCCCGTTAGTTGATATAAATGGGATTTTCATGCAGAATTAAGTTTTCGTTCAAAATTTAGATTAGGATCATTCTGATGAGGCGATTCCGTGACTGTTATTAGGTGTTCATTGAATAAGTATAAATAAGGGGAACAGGGGTTCTAATGTCCCCCCCCTTAATTTATATAAATGGGTTTTTCAAGCAGAATTGTCAGATTTCGTTCAAATCTCTGAATAGTTTTGGAAGTTTAATGGTTAAGTATAAAAGAGGGGGATAACTCTTTTTAAATTATATAAATGCTAAATGGGTTTTTATTAAGAATTATCTAATTTGCTCTGAATTTTGGATATAGATTTTTTATATGATAAAGCATGTCTTTGGTAGTATAGGAGGTTCAATGATTAAGTATAAAAAAAGAGAAAAGGGGAGAGCTGTTTCCCCTTCTTAATTTTTTTTTTCGAACGGAATTAACCCTTGAAAATATAAAGCTTTAATGTGCAATTAGTATTTGTAGCCTGTGAGCTCAATGCCTTCAGTTTAACTGGGCAGTATTCTTTATTCCTTTTTGAATCGCCGTAATCTCCCGAAAAGAAAAAAAAAATTCTATTAATTTTTTGTGGTACAAAGAAACAGAAGAGCTTACAGTTATGTGATTAAGAAAAAACCATGATCCCATAAAACAAATCGGTTAATATATACAGCGGCGCTTAATGGGTTAAAAAAAAAGTTAGCCATCAAGAATGTGTTAATCTACTTATATATATAAAATACAAACGGAAATTTTCCATTTTGCACTTATTCCTCCAGTTCTACCAAAGGGATGAAACTTATACTGTTAGATAGATATTATTTCAGGGAAGGTTTTCGTATATACTATATCATTCTACGTACATTAGTTATAAAGTTATGATAGAAAGTTATTTTATTTTATACGAAAAGGTTACCATTAGGCATTTGTTTTTAATTTGGCGACAACATATTAAGCTATCTTTGTTAAGGAATTGAAACATTCATGTTAATTCATAATGAAACTAGTTGGATGTACCAATCCCAAAACTTTCTTCTATCTCATACGTACATTTTAATATTAAAAAAAATAGTTATTCATTTTAATGCTTCATTAATTTTATTTCAATACCATACCAACTTTGATTTTCATGTTAAATTTCTGCTTCAATCAATTAATCGGAGTAAAAACGAATTTCAGTCTGCACGAGCCGATGGACAACAGAATGATAGGCAGATTTTTTTTTCAAATTCAGGGAGGTTTTACTTGCCATACCAAAAAATTTAGTTCAGTTCTAGAACTAACTTCATACACTTTTATGCGGTGCATTATTGAAAATGGTATAACATTCGCTATTGCAGTGCCCCCATCCGGCGGATTTTTTTCAGTTTCAGGGCGATCCGACTAGCCATAGACATACGCTTAAACAAAAAATTTCGTTCAATTCGATGCATAACTTCATGTACTTTTGGTCGGTACAATATTGAAAATGGAACAAAAATTGCGATTGCAGCGCCCTTTTCCGACGGATTTTTTTCAAATTCAGGGAGGACCAACTAGCCACAGTCATACACATACACAAAAAATTTGGTTCAATTCGATGCATAAATTTATATACTTTTGGTCGGTACAATATTAATAATGGCACAAAAATCATGATTGCAGCGCCCCCTTCCAGCGGAATATTTCAAAACTGAAGGAGAACCTGCTTGCCACAGCCAAAAACATTCACAAAAAATTTGGTTCAATTCTATGCATAACTTCATACACTTTTTGTTGGTAGAAGGGCGACATACAGACACACAGACAGACACACGGACAGACAGACATTTTGTAAAAACATGTTTTTTGAAACCTCTGACTCCTAAAACGTGTAAATTCGTCGAAAACCGGAAGTCGAAAAAAATTTCGATTACAATACTTTCTTTTATTGAAGATAGAAGAAAGTAAAAATACAAACATCCAAAAAACAAAATTAAAAAAAAAGCTATTATTAATTTTATTCAAATACAAATTAATACTAAAAAATTAATTAAAAATAATCTAAGATAAAAATATTTAATTTAAATATGGGATCAATCTTTGTACGGCTTAAAGGAAATATTCGCTGTCAAAGTCGATCCACTGGATCAATAATAGGCGATTTATCACTCTTTTGCCTGTATATTTGGCTGCAAAATAACGAAACATTTACCTAAAATTAAAATTTAATAATGTATGAATGTCCTTTTTTTTTGTAACAGATTTTTTTAAGTATGTCAGAACTAATTACAAGAACTACTGTATGTATTTTTAAAGATTATTTACATCATTGTGTAGGTTTGCAGAGTATTCAAAGTATAACGATACATCTATTTTTAAAAAACAGATTGAGGGGTTTTTTTTTCAGATGCAAAAATTGCTATTTGTAAATGTTTATCAACTGCGCAACTATATATTATACTATCGTTGATTATATAGTTGAAACGGCTATATAACTTAGAATATTAGCAGAGAGAAAAAACTGTTAGTAATTTTATTATACAATTAGATAAAAACAATTTAAGGGAACTTACGGTTATTCGTATGGAGATTTATTTACATAACTGTCATATACGACCAGTGCAATTAATTGCTGCGAAATGGCATTATTTTAACTGAAATGTAGCCTGGGTCTGGTCACAGAATTCGTCACAAGGGGGCTTAGGAATAAGGGTACAGAAAAATTACATTAAGAAAGACGCTTAAAATGCACCGTAATTTCCGGCGTATAATCCGCAGATGAAACAATTCTTTTTCAACCCGGAAATTTTTTTTTTATGAAATGCAACTTTTCACATGGCAGAAAATATTTGACTTCAATAACTAAATAAAATGTCTGGGTTGAAAAAGAATTGTTTAATCCGCGGATTATATGCTGAAAAAAAGTAAACGAAAAAGTAAGCACTTGGTGCCTGTAGAAGCTGACATCTGCCTCTAACGAACCAATCTAGAACTTGCACGCTGCGACCGTCGTTCAATCCAATCATGAATTATTTTTCTCACCAATAAATTTGTTAATTAGTTGAGATTGATTAGTTAAATTGTTAAACATTTATTTAATAATTATTTAAACATTTATTTGTTTTCCTTTTTATTTAATTTTCAGATAGATTTTTACTCTTAGATAATATATTCTTTTAAAAATAGAAATCTATTCCTGTATGTAAATGCTACAAGGCATTCTAATAATTATAAAGTTCTGAAAAATAAACGTAAAGAAATATATAATTTTCCTTGCCTACTTACATTTCCATCTTTAAAAAAAATCTTTTCCAGATGAAAGAATCCTGATCTTGTAACTAAAATTAGAAAACTTTTCTCCGTACTTCAAAACTCAGCAACCTAAATTACAGAAACATCTGTTGTTTCTGTGGAAAAATTCATTTTGTACATACATTAAAGTAATACCGAAAACATTCATACATATACAATTCATGGGTAAACAATGTAAAAACGTATACAATGTTATGTTTTTTTTTTTTTTTTTTTTTTTATACTTTCTAATATTTTTACGGGAAAAAATATTTAAGATTCGTGAAAATTTTCGAATTCCGATTTTCGACATATTTACACATTTTAGGTATCAGAGATAGAGATCTTTACGGGTCGATTTCCATTAATGGCATTCGGGCCGGGCTGGACTCGGGCCTTGATTCTGAAGACTCAGGCCGGGGCGGCCGGACCTAGTCACAAATATTTTCGGGCCGGGCCGGGCTCGGACCTTAATTTCTTTTCCTAGAGTATCAGGCCGGGCCGAGAATAACTTACTTTTTCCGTGCGAAGCTGAGACTGATTTCGTTCTTTCTAGTCTTCACGGACCAAAATAATCAGTTCCTGTTAAATCATCATCCCGTATGAAAATCCTTTTCACGACGTGGAAAAGTCTGATCATAAATCAGTAAAGTTTGGCTTAGTGCAAAAATTTTTGCAAAATAAGCATATACTTCTAAGTCGTCATTATTCTACAATTAAACATTAGAATTTTTTTTAATGAATCGTTGATCACTAGGCGTCTTAAAATAGAATTAAATACATAAAAAAGAAATAAAAAAGAAACATGATTATGACGGAATTTCCGTTTAAACTGCAAATTTCTTTTAAACTGTTTATTCATGCAAAATGAATACAACAATACGCGAGAAAAAAAAATGTATTAAACATTTACATCTGTTAAAAAGGAAACTTATTTTTTTCTTTTTAATGTCTTAGATTTTACTTTAACCATATACCATTTCTTAGATTTTTTTCTCTATGTATTAATAATACTAATGATAACTGAAACATTTACATACAACAAACAAAGGTTCATTAAAATCGTAAATATCACAGCCTATGGCACTTCTGCATAAATAGAGATTATAAACATGAAAGTAAAACAAAAGACCAAGATAAGTTTTTTTGGTCTGAAATCTTCCGTTAGAGTTCAATGTTCTAAAGAAATTCACCCGAGCCGGGCCGGGTCCGGCCAATATCTTTTTCTTTCGGGCCGGACCGAGCCGGGCTCGGGCCGAAATTTTAACTTTCGGGCATGGCCGGGCTTGGGCCAAAATTTTATTTTTCTGCCCGGGCTCGAAAATTCCGGCCAGTGCAGACCCCTAATCAGAGATTCCAAAAGACATGTTCTTACATAATGGCTGTCTGTAAATCTTTTCCTCTGTCTGTCGGACTGTATGTGATATAAAATCTGTGGGCGCTCTATCTCAAGAACTAATGCACGGAATTTGAAACATATATATAGATTCAGGTAGTCCTTGATAAAAATTGAAGCTGATTATTTTTTGGTGTAAACTGGACAACAGGTGATGCTGCTTTGCTGATTTTTTAACGATTTACATGTCTATCTCAATAACTTATGCACGGATTTCTATCAAACACGAGATTCACTTAGTCCTTGACATTAATTGATGCGGTTCACATTTTAGTGTAAATCGTTCAACAGATTGCGCTGCTATACTGCATTTTTCATGATTTTCGCAATTTCTCTATCTGAATTATTGATGCACAGAATTAAATATATATATATTCATGTAGTCCCTGATATAGATTTATGCTGATTAAGTTTTTGTAGTAAATTGCTTCACGGGTGGTGCTTTTATGCTGCATTTTTCACGATTTTCACAATATCTCTATTTCAACACTTAATGCCCAGATATTCACCAAACTTCAGACTCAGTAAGTCCGTGATATGGACTAGTTTTGTTTATATATTGGTGGCAATCGCCCAACAAATGGCACTGCTATGCTGAATTTTTCCTGATTCCAGCAATTTTATCTCAAGAATTAATTCACTATTTTTCATCAAACTCAGTTTCAGGTGTAGGTTGATAAATATTATTGCTATCAATGTTTTGCCATAGATTGTCCAACAGGATCACTTTTGTGTTGGAATTTTCTTGACATCCACAATAGTTCTATTTCACATATATATGATATAATGCCACAAGACTACAGTAAACCTACATATCGCTGTACCATTTATAAGCTAAGCTATATACCGTACATGAGATTACACTTCATTACCGTTACTTAGGCCCATAATGGAATTTTGTTAGAAACTTTTTTGTAAAGTAAATTTGAATAAAAATGTAAAAAATTACAATATAATAATAAATAAATTCATCCTATGAAAGTAGAATTTTACTTTGAATGGAAAATTCCAAGATGAATATCCATGAAATTTATACACAGCAGTTACATCTGATAAGACGGAAAAGTTGTCTAAGATAAAAATGTTTCAGCGGTTTCTCATGATTCCGTTTCAATAAGTATATTATTGTATATATAAAAAAGAAATATAGTAATTGAGTATCTTAAATACAGATGTCTACTCTTTATGAACATGCGAGAACGGAACCTAAAATTAAGCAGCTCTCAAAAATATATTTTCCCCACTCAACGTCGCAAAACTTTCAGACACATTCGTAGACTTAGTCTAATGCATGAAATCATAAAATTGCTTTTAATGGCAACAACAATGATATCGAATAGCAAATCGGATAGCATTTTTCATTTTTCGGTAAGACGGGGTGTCCTATCCACGGTTCTGGGCCGTTGATGCCCTTTCAGATCTTTCCATGCGAAGTTATACATGGGTCCCCTTCACAAATCTATACGGGCTACTACAAGGGTTGATCCACAGACTTCGTTGACCATGCTTTTCCATCGCACTTCCATCGCACTTCCATCGATTGCGCACTACCCAAGCACGTGACGTAGACTAACTCAAAACAAATTGGAGAGCGGTTGATTGCGAGAACTCAACCCACTAGGTTTGAGAAAGAACCAAGTGATCATTTTGCTTGGGTCCCCCCCCCCCCCCGCTCCAGGTTTACCCAAAGGAACCCCAGGAACCATGCACCTAAAAAAGAAAAGCTCAAAATATAATCAAATGCTTTCATATGATGACCCTTGACGACCCCTACTTTATTCTTCCTTAAATACAAACTATAACAAATATTTTATTCTACTATAAGGTTCCGTTCTTTTTATATCAAATTATGAAAAAATTTAATAGATTAAATACATAATTAATAGAAAATTAGTTTAGTTAAAATTTTAAAAGCTAAACACATGGTATGTCTTTATTGCTTAAATCGATGGTTCCTTTTTTAAAATACATACATGGAAATATAAATAATCTGTGGTGAAAAAAAAGAAAGAAAAAAAGGACGGAAGAAAAATCCATTATTTTGTCCATGTTTTCAAAATGCAAGTAACCCTTCATATCTGTAAGATGAAAAGTGCAATCCCTGAGGGAGTAAACAATTTGATAGCAATCATTCATCAAAGAGCATTTTTTTTCTGCTTTTAAACACGTTACTTTAAAAACTCCAATTCCATTCCATTTTCGGTTAATGAACGAATGCTAAAGTAATGTAACGACTAATTGAAAGAACTCGTACGAGTTACTAATCACTAATACGGGAACAACTGATTCCCAGTCTAAAATCTGGACACAAACTCTCATCTTTCCTATCAGACTACCGGCGCCGTTCTTGAATCACGAAATACCGCGAACGTATGATTTTGGTTTAATCTAGTTTTGCTGTACATTGATGCATAACGATTAACGAGTAAGATTCGAACGTAACGATTCGATATTTCGTATTAGAGAGAGTACCCGTATCCAATGGCGCCAACTTTTGAAAAATATTGAGTGTGGTTAAAAAATTTTTGTACAAATACATAAATATTGGGTGGGCTCTATTAATAATGGGTGGATAGAGATGTCAGATTATTGGGCGGGCTCGCGCCCCATAGGCCCATATATGTTGGCGCCACTGGCCGTATCTCAAAAACGAATGCGCGCGATTTACAATAGCTCTAATGATCGTCCAGTTTTTATAAACTTATAAGTTTTCTACATATAAAAGCAATAAGGAATTATGAATGAATCCTGGAAATACATGGAGATACAACTCCATTTTTAGCTAATTGATAATTGTAAATATTGATAGATTTATTTATAAATTTTGCTAATTTTCTAATTATTAATTTATTAATTATTACTAATTTACTAATACTACTTACTAATTTACTTATTAATTTACTAATTTATGATATCGATAGATATATTTATAAATTTTGTTAATTTTTTTTACTAATTTACTAATTTCTTAATTGTTAATTTACTAATTATTACTAATTTACTAATACTACTTACTAATTTACTTATTAATTTACTAATTTATGATATCGATAGATATGTTTATAAATTTTGTTATTTTTTTTTACTAATTTTCTAATTTCTTAATTGTTAATTTACTAATTTATGATATTGATAGATATATTTATAATTTTTTTAAATTTTTCTTTTTAATAATTTATTAATGATTAGTAATTTGTTAATTTTTAATTTACTAATTTAGAATATTGATAAGTGTACATATATATAAATTTAGTTAATAAATTTTTTATTTTTTATTTATTGTAAATTTCAGTACATTTATAAAAAAATCGATCAAACTGTGAATCAATTCGCCCGCTTTGTTCATTTCATTTAAATATACGACACCATGCTTATTAGTTGTGCATAAATTAATAAAATCGTATTTAGCTCGAATTATTATTCATTTTAAGTAAATTTCAAACTTTAGATCGACTTCAAAGCATGCTTCCCTCAAAGCTTTTATGGAAAGCCGCTGTTTATTGCCACTTAAGGTAAAATGTTTGACAAAGTGCCTATTAGTCTTTTCTGAAAACTTTTAAAGAGATAATTAGAGGGGTGTGAGAAAACATCTTGTTGATGTTTGAACCTAGAAATGAATTTATGTCATTAGGCATGTGATTGTGAATGATTAAGTGCCAAATTAATGTTACATAAATACTAACCCATCTGAGCGCACTTATCATTTACGCTCTCATTTATAAATAAATATTTAACTTTTAAAGGTATATACAAGTATTATACAGACATACGTGCAATAAAAATTTGAGTTTGTTGTATTTAATGAATGTATGTGTAATATTTGTATATCTATCTTCTATATTATAAAGGCCAAACGTATCCGTGCGTAACGCGTACGTCATTTTACGAATGGCAACACTTTGAAATTTGACTTTGGTTGCGACTTTGGTTTTGCAATTTTCGCTACTGCAAACTTTTAAACATCATACATTTTCTTTTTTTACCGTCGTATAGAGAAAAAATGTACTTTTAAATGCAATTTATTTGAAAATTATACCTTAATTCATTTTTAAAATATTAATTTTTTGTAGTTTTTAATACCGTTTATCGGATCGTGGGTACAGAAGTACTCCATTTCTATTAGAAGCCAAAGGGAAAAAGGGAAGAAAAATGATTACTGTATCTTTATGTTGCCATTTTCTCATTAAAACTAATAAAAATTTTAAATTTAACTACATGCTGTGTTAAAAATATCGTCTTTTATAAAACCCGGGTAATTTTGGCTTTATTTAAAAAATTTCATTTACACTTAAAACAATATAAATAGTTTAATATGTGTTCCAGCTAATAGCATCAAGACTTCAAGTTTTTAGATAAAATGATCTAATTAAAATACCAATTTCTTTTTTAAAAATGAGTGAATAAAGATATGAAATCTTCATATGTGAATTTTGATATGGCGAAAATGATGTCAGGTTTAAATTTCAAGGAAAAAATTTCTATAATTTAGACAAGCAGAATAAAATTTCCTTTTTTTTCATTTTGGAATAATAGCATAACAACCTTAATTAATAACTTTATCATAATAATAGATGTTTATTATTTTTTACTTCTTACATGTACGATTAAAGTTTACTTTTAACAATTTCTACAACTGAGCTTTATAGAAAAAAATATTAGTATATTTAGAAACAAATATAAGTAAATAATTGTATTGGTTAACTTTAGGTTAACATTTGTTAAAGAGTTAGACTTACTAATATAAAGTGCATATTTTATTGCAACTAATTTTGTAGGTTTATTATAAATCAGTGAAACAGTTCCTTCTTAAACATTTTCTTTCGTCGAAATTCGACGGATATTGCCTTGTATCTATAAAAGCTGAATGTAAGAGACATTTTTGTCTTTATGAATATTTTAAATATAGAATAGAAATTTTTTTAATAGTTGCAACGTTATCCAAAGCTGTCTGATGACTTTACTAACAAGTTGTGATGAACTTTGAACACTTTGTTGATGAACAACTGCAGAAACGGATATCGCACGGTGCGGCTTAATTGTTAGAAACGGTCTAGTTTGCTGTTAGCCTAGATACAATTCCAGATTCTGATTAATTTTTTTTTACTCCACAATATTTGCATATATCTTTAAAGGTTGAATGCAGACGTTATTTATGTCTGTATGTGTTTTTTTATCTATACCTATTCACTGGCAGAAGACGATTATCAGAGTTTCTACCCATTAACCCTTTAACGTTCATTGGTTTCGCCACGAAACCACAAAATTTTAATTCCGATATGCAACACTGACACCGGTATTTTTATCTAGAAATATCCCTTTTTTTACGTATGTGGCAAAATAACGTTTTCTTATTTAGAAATATATTTGTTCTTAATTACCGGTGTTATTCATTTATTGCGACATCTTAGCAATGAAAATGCTTTGATCGTTAAAGGGTTAAGGGTTTTAGGAAATTTTATATATTCTAATATCCAGGGCTCCCAAATGGTCCGCCTGTGAACATCATTATTTTCTTAGAAAAGTTTTCGATTCATATTTTTCTTGCAAATTGCGCAGAAATCGCCCTCGGAGTTTTACCTCAAATGTTGTAGAAATCTAGTACGAAATTTTCAGATAAAAAACATTGGTGTTCAGTTCGCGGAAAATTTGGGAGCCCTGAATGCCAGAAATTTCGCGAAGTACTACGTGGCTATGTCTGACAAATTTTTATCACTTAATATCGCTAATATATCTTTATCAATAGTAATAAAGTCAAATATAACTTTTTTTTTAGTATTACTATGGAGATTCTTCTTCTAAAGTTCTTTCGAACACATAAGTAAATAAACTCGGAGGGAAATTAAATTCTGACACCGTTTTTAAACTTTTAAATGACTTATATTAAACGTTAATATTTACAAAAAAGATATTTACATATTAATATTTACAATTCGAACATTCAAAAGGAAACTTTAATTAAAACATCTTAATCGCGTCATCTTAATCAACATTCTTCTCAAGTCAACACCAACTCTCTCTAAACATTCCATCCAACCTCCTTCCGTTCAGTTCTTTTTTTCTTCGGCTTTTCGTCTGAATGGAGTTTTTTCAGAAAATCGTCTGCTTCTAAAGAGCCTTTTCATCAGCCTTTTCATCATGAGTAGAAAATAATATGCAGATCTAATAGTGGAGGAGATTTCCCATATTTCGGCCATACTGATGAGGCATTCGTCCTCGAATGTATTCTTGTTGGGTGGAAACAGCAGCTGGATCATCTGAAAAGATAAAGAAAAAAAAAACACAGCAGCATCCAAAGTCTTAATTGAAAAAAAGAAGTCATCATGATGAAAATTTAAATAATTTCTTTCAAAATAAATTCGTATTCTTTTTTTTTTCTTCACGTCTTTTCATCTTCTTTTTTTTTCTTACGTCCTTTCGTCTTCTTTTACCTTACATCTTTTCGTCTTCTTTTTCTTACGTCTTTTCGTCTTCTTTTATCTTACGTCTTTTCGTCTTCTTCTTTCTTACGTCTTTTCGTCTTTTTCTTTCTTACGTCTTTTCATCTTCTTTTTCCTTACGTCTTTTCATCTTTTTCTGTCTTACGTCTTTTCGTCTTCTTCTTTCTTACGTCTTTTCGAGAATAAAGTTAAAATTCTTTTAGTTGTCAGTCCAGTGGTTTGTAATGGTCGGTATAGTGTCAAAATCGGTGAAATACTTTTTTTTTTTCTTTGTCAAGCTTCGTCCGTCCACGGCTTCATGTACTCTGCGCAAGTACTGGTGACAATGGGTACTGGTGTAATGAAGGTCCCATCTTCATTAAATCCAAGTTTCTGTACATCGTAGGTGTCATTATTTTTTACTTTTATGACTTTGTATGGACCTAAATATTTTGGTTTTAACTTCAAACCTGGACCTTGTTGAGTGCGTTTTATAGCAACCACATCATTAAGCTTGAATTTGTTAGCTGTCTTTCGTCTGAGATTGTAAGTTTTACGGTTCTCTTCTTTGACTTTTCTCATATCTTCGCGATTATTAGTAAAATCAGATTGTATTTCAGCATTCAGAAGGCTAGTGATCTCAATGTTATTCTTTATTTTCATTTTAGTACCAAACATCAATTCAAAAGGGGTTGTGCTTATACTTCTCTGAAAAGTCGAATTTATCACCTGTTGGACGTTGCTTACATGTGTATACCATTTTTTAGGATTATCGACAGACAACTTAGACAGAACATATATTATGACAGAATTTAGACGCTCAACTTGGCCGTTAGACCTGGGTAATCCAGTGGTAATCGGGATATGTTTAATATTTTCATTGATACAATAATCTTCAAAAGCTTTAGAGGTAAATGCAGGACCTTTATCTGATATAATTCGAACTGGATTTCCAAAGATAGATTTTTGGATTTCTAATTTAGAAATTACTTCGGCAGCATCGGTAGATTTTGTGGGATACAACCAAACAAATTTTGTGAATGCGTCAATGACCGAAAGGATATGTTTATAATTTTTATTAGTGCTTTCTAATGGATCTAAGTGATCAACATGGTACGTATGTAATGGAGTTTCTTCCTTTTCTATTGGGTGAAGTAAGCCTTCTTGTTTACCACATTTTCTATTAACTAAAATACAGGGAACACAATTTGCTATACATTTCTCAATTTTTAGTTTAACTTTAGGGATGTAAAAATCATTTTCTAAACTTTTCTCTGTTCTTGCAACTGCGTAATGACCTTTTTCGTGAGCGGCCTTGATTATATTCATTTGCATGTCTTCCGGTACAACTAATAAATCATTACCATTAACACATTTATAAAGAACATCATTTTTAACTAGATAATCATCATAAGATTTCACCTTTAGAATTTCTTTTATTGTTTTAATATGGTCATCGGTTTCTTGAGCTTGGATGATTTTTAAAATCAAGCTATCTTGGATTACCATACAAATAGGATACCTACTTAATGCATCGACATGTCTCATACTGCTACCCTGTCTATGTTCAATAACATAATCAAAATCGGATAACATTATTGCCCATCTAGCTATTTTTGTACTCATTTCTTTTTTATCCATA
The DNA here is from genome assembly GCA_964019185.1 of Maratus speculifer. NCBI lineage: Eukaryota > Metazoa > Arthropoda > Arachnida > Araneae > Salticidae > Maratus > Maratus speculifer. The sequence continues at coordinate 13,568 of CAXHSM010001128.1, forward strand.
GTCATTTTAAATGCATTACAATCGGTTACAATTTTAAATGGGATACCTAGCACATATACTCTAAACTTTTTCAGGGCTTCAATTACAGCTAAAACTTCTAATTCGTAACTAGTGTACTTCCGTTCAGCTTCGGTGGTTTTTTTACTTGCGAAATAAACTGGATGAAATTGATTATCTACTGGAGATTGTTGCATTAAAACAGCTCCATAGCCATCAATACTGGCATCACAATGGATTTCGGTCGCACTTTTGGGATTGTAAATTAAAAGTACTGGTTCTGACGACAAAATACGTTTGAGTTCATTAAAAGCTCTTTGTTCTTCTATATCGAATTTAAATTTTGAATCTTTTCTTAGCAGGTCACTTAACGGTTTAGCTATAACCGAATAATTTCTTATAAATTTTCGAAAGTATCCTGTCAATCCTAAATAACTTTGAACATCTTTGGTACACTTTGGTTCGGGAAAATTTATTACTGCTTTAGTCTTCAGTGGAGAGGGATACAATTTACCATTTATGATTCTATACCCCAAGAAATCAATTTCACGCTTCAAAAAATTGCATTTTTTAAGATTTAATTCTAATCCATATTCCGATGCAGTTTCGAGTACAAGTTTTAATTTTTCTAGACCTTTAGCTTCGTTTTTAGCAGGTATTATTAAATCATCCATATAAATGACAACAATGTGATCTTTTAATAGGTTTCGAAATACATTATAAATATACTTTTGAAAAACACTAGGGCTATTGGTCAACCCGAATGGACATTTCAAAAATTCGTATTGTCCTTCATGAGTAACAAACGAGGTGTATTTCCGCGAGTCTTCTTCAACATCTACATGAAAGAAACCGTTTTTCAAATCTATGGTGGTAAATACTTCGGCAGAATGTAATTGGTCTATTACATCATCAATAACTGGCAAGGGGAAATGCCCACGTACTGTCTTTTTGTTAAGACATCTGTAATCAACACAAAGTCTCATTGTGTTATTTTTTTTCTTGACTAACACAACCGGCGAAGAAAAATTAGAAGAACTTTCTCGAATTATTCCCTGAGTTAGCCACTCCTCAATTTGGTTTTCGACTATTTTTTTCTCGCATGGCGGTAATCTTCGAGGAGAAGAACAAACTGGGATTTCGTCAGTTAAATTAATTTTCATTTTAACATCTACTGTTTTAGTTTTAATTGGTACATAATTTTCAATTAAAGAGTATAACTCTGAACGTAATTTTTTGTCAGCAATGTGAGTTAAATCAGTTTTAGGCTCATCCAAAACATTTACAATATTAACTAAAAAGTCATTAGACTGAACTTCAGCTTTAAACAGTTTCACTTTATTCTCAGAAATAGTTAATGTACCTTGATGAATAACATCAGTGCCAATAATTAAATCGAAATTAATGCAACTGTCCTTAACGACAAAAATAGTAACTTTAAATTTTGAACCATCTACTTCGATTTCTGAATTGAAACAACCTTCTGGTTTAATTGAGGCTTTTCCTAGACCGGTCAAAGAGATACTCGTAGGTTTTAATTCTACAAAGTTCTTCAAATTATCATAAATACTTTTCTTTAACAAAGTCTTTTGGCTACCAGTATCTATTAAAGAGATTAAACGCAAAGAATAAAGCTTTATCTCTTTCAGAATTAAATCTTGGGATGTAATAATGTTTACTTGTGACTGAGCATTTTTAACACTTGTATCTTTAGATTTATTACATTGAAATGATTTATGACCATAAGCGTTACAAGCAAAACAAAGCGGCCCTTTATCTTTATTTACACAGTTAATACTCTTATGATTATTCCCGCCACAATTAAAACAACGCATATTTGGCTTTACAGGCTTAAATTTGTTCTTAACTTCAACTTCGGATTTAATTTTAGGCTTAGCTCCTTCATATTTATGAAATTTTGCATTATCATACTCCGATCTGATTTTTTCATAATCTTTAATTTTTGTTTAAATTCAGCAATATTGGGACAACCATACAAAAAAGATTTTTTAGAAATGGGGTCATTAATTCCATTTATTACATACTGAATAAGGGCAGAAGCTTCAATATTGCCTTTTGAGCATAATTGTTTCATATTTAAAAAATATTCATCTAACGATTCATGTGGTCTAATTTTTCTTTTGGACAGCAATTCGTGTAATTCAGCTGAATTGCACGTTTGACCAAATTCAGATATGAGTAGGGCTTTTAATTTAGACCACGAATTAATATTTGTTTCACTTTCAAGAAATAATTTTGCTTTGCCTGTCATACGGCGTTTAGCCAAAATCAATCTGTGCAAATCACTAACGTTAAATAATGAAACAATATCTTCAAAATCGGCAATCCATTTATTAATATTTTGTACTTGAGTACCTTCAAACATTGTAATCATACTTTCAATATCATTAATAGAAATGCTTGGTTTAATAACATAATCAGGAATTAGAATTTTCTGATTTTCATTACTTTCACAATTAGAACTACTAGAATCATTTCTCATATTATTCTCAAAAACAGTTGAAATATTTTTAGTTTTATCTTGTAAATCATCATTAAATTCATCGACACTTTCGTCATCACTAAGAGTACCTACATCGGCTATCATATTAATTTTTAAAATATTAAAATCACATAAACTAGAAATTATTCTGGCAGCAATTTCATCAAAAGTTCCCGAATTATTTATACACAAAACATTGCAAATGGTAATTAAGTCGTTAACAGAAAAATTATCTTTAATTTCTTTGAATTTAGTTTGATATTCATCGGAATCTACTTCAAACGTAAACCCAGTAAATTTCCGAATTCTACGTCGATTATTTCTGTCACCGATTTCTCCAAAAATTAATTTGTGCAATGTCTTAATACTAGCTGATTTTTCAGTTTTCAAAGAAAACTCTAATTCCTTTAAATCAACTAATTTTTCCCTTATTGAAAAGAAAAATGAAATAATAAACTCACTTCATAATCAGATGTTCAGCTTCACACACTTTGATAGCACTTTCATCGCAAAATTTTACCTCTTCTGAATTAGCTTTGTAAGCTTGACAGTCCATCACAGTTCTAAAAAATACCGCCTTCCAGAATATTTAAAAAAATATTTCCATCTCTGTGGGCGTTCGTCTATTCCACTTCTGAATACCAAAATTTATGGAGATTCTTCTTCTAAAGTTCTTTCGAACACATAAGTAAATAAACTCGGAGGGAAATTAAATTCTGACACCGTTTTTAAACTTTTAAATGACTTATATTAAACGTTAATATTTACAAAAAAGATATTTACATATTAATATTTACAATTCGAACATTCAAAAGGAAACTTTAATTAAAACATCTTAATCGCGTCATCTTAATCAACATTCTTCTCAAGTCAACACCAACTCTCTCTAAACATTCCATCCAACCTCCTTCCGTTCAGTTCTTTTTTTCTTCGGCTTTTCGTCTGAATGGAGTTTTTTCAGAAAATCGTCTGCTTCTAAAGAGCCTTTTCATCAGAGTTACGATGAGTAGAAAATAATATGCAGATCTAATAGTGGAGGAGATTTCCCATATTACATACTTAAAGCTTACAAATCCCCGGATTATGTTTCTAAATTAAAAAGAGTTAAAGATGCACATAAAAAATATATTCAATTTTTCAAAAAATGAAAAATATTATTTTTAGATTTAAGAATACGTGTATTGGAAAAAAATAACTTCATCTCACCTATCACTATAGTTTAAACGATGTAGCGCTTAAATTATGACATATCACATTTATGCAGTGTTACTTACAAAAAATATATTCTCTGATATTTCCAAATTCTTTATTCTTTTTATTCGCACTGAATTTTGAATTATGGCAAACATTTCACTTGGATAATTTTGGTATTTTATATATACTATATTTATAATGTAATTATAAACACTGCAGCTGAATAATTTAAATTTTTAATTAATTAATTAGTGATAACTATTGAGGCCATGAATTCTATTTGTAAATATATGGATGTTGTTTGGCCTGGTGTTATTTTAACACTACAACGAACGAAAGGAGTTGATTCGACTCCGACCATAATGGTTAAATACCAATTGGAGCCAGATTTTTTAATAATATAAGTTAAATTTAAACCGTCTGTGATCACTCTAAATATGTTACTTAGGTAACTTAAAATAAAAATTATAGTGTGGAATACTTTTTATGAAACTTACATAAAAATTTCCGACGTTGTAGTGTTAAATAGCATTCAATATCATTAATGGATTTCAGGGTTTATGGAGAGACCTCCATAAATTTTTTTAAACAAATTCTGAACGTAATCATACCTTTTAATTAGCACAAAACTGTTGTAAATATTTCATTTTATCTGTAATAATGTAGTAAAAATATTTTTTGTAAAATTAAATTTTATCTTTGCTGTGACTCCAAGAAAATGCACCTGTTTAAGTAACGTGTTGTTAAATTAACTCTTTAACCTAATTCTTTTCATTATGCATATAATTAAGGATATAATCTTCTTCATTACGCAAATAATTGTAAGAGCCGAAACTTTATGCCTCATTCATATAAGATTTAATAAGAAATAACATCGACGTTTCTAGAAACAATTCAATTAAGATGGTTTTTGGAATACTTACAAATTTGATTATTACATACTTTCGGTGCGAAGGCAGAACTCGTAATAAAATGATTTAATTACACAGATTCATTCGCAGCCATCTTAGGTGCTTATAAATACCAATATCATATGATGGAAGCAGATCGAATTCCTCTTTGTCTTATACCACATTATGGTAATGGATGATATTGTTTCATTTCTTCTTTCTGGGATTCTCAGTCTTTCAAAGCACTAATAGGATTTTCATAATTCATGCAGCTTTATTGGATAATTTGTAAGTCTTGTATATAAAAAATGTCGCTGAATATTGAAAAAGTGCATTGTGGGGATTAAATGTGGTCAATGATTTGTTTAATCTGTCACACAAAGAGAAAGGGGAGAAAATAAATTAAAACCTTAATAAAGATGGTAGTAGGAAAATAACGGTCCAAGGACAGCCGGCGGCGGCACTGCGGACCGTTCCGCCTGTGGTCCCGCTATCATACGTGGCCCAGAAATCGGGATTATTTGTTAATTGTTTAATGGCAACACTTACATAAAATGCATCTTATTGGTTACTGTGTAAAAGTCGTATGGCAGAATTTAGACCGTGGTATATTATGTTTGTTTACGTCTTTTTTTTCGCTGCACTTATGGAGCTTCAAAATATCATAATTTTTGTTTATCTTTTTCTTCTTTTTACTCAAAAAAAATAAATAAAAGTCACGAATTTTTTTCGTTTCAGTTTCAAGTTAAAGTTACATATTATAAATGAAATGAGTGAAAAGATTATATTATTATATTCTAAATGAAATTCATGAAACACGAAACAATGCTACGGGTACAATATTTGACAATTATTACACGCACCAGGCTAACACAAATATACCGAGTTAGATACACAATAACGCATTTTTTTTTTCTGAAGTCAGTTTGGCAAAAACTTCGTTTACAAAAGCCAGTTGCATATATATTTTAAAACTATTTTCTGTTATTTTAAAAATGAAAAAAAAAATACATAAAACAAAGTTAATAATTATAGAAAAAGCAATTTATATCTTTTTTTTAAAAAAAAAGGAAAAGAAAAGTAAATAAACACCACCGGGTTAAACAGCCGCGTTAGTATGTGAGGCATATAATTGCCATTTTGTTGCAATAGCCCCAATGTGGTGGGTATATGACATCAATGTTTATTTCTATAGCAGATTCTTCTTAGTTGGCGAAAACTTGAGCAATTAAAATAAATTATGAATAAAAGCAGCATGATTTAATGCGTATTATACATTTAAGTGAGACCAAATTGGTCACCAAAGGCAGCTAGTTTAAAGAATGTCAGAAGTAATGCGCTCGCTTTCGGCCATCCGACGGTTCTTAAGCCTATTTTGGCAATCGTTTGTACTCAGTGATTGAAGCCGTCCTCGATTCAATCTATTTCGATTTTCTCTTCTTAATGCGGCTTCTTCTTCACTTTCAAACATTCGCCGAGATGTGTTACAGGCATTTCTAACGATATTATGAAGTTCCATAATGGACCACAAGCATTTTTTATGTTAAAGAACGTCACGATGGATTATACCTAGTCAGCTTCTCGATTTATCCCACAAGCTTTCACCAAAAGCCAATCAAATACCTTAATGCTTGCGGGAAACACCGCCCCATGAGAGTGGTAAATTGCAGTGAAAAAGAGAAACTTGAAACTGCGAAATGTAAACAAACCGGATTCGAGATGCGTTTTCTTTGATCGTTGCCATTATACAATAACAATTAATCGCGATTTCTGTGCCATATATGTTAGCTTAATATTTATATATAGAGATGATATATAGGGGCACGCAAAGAATTGGATACATGGACGCCTATGAATGCTAATTTCTGATAATGTGATTTCAGTAGTTTTAAATTGGTTTTAATTTAAAATGAATTTTAGCTAAAGATTGGTGTGTACTAAACTACTATGTAAACCATTGATTTAAAAATAATTAAATTCCTATGTATAGTTATGGTTCATATAAGTTTTTTTTAATAGAACGATTTTGATCAACTTTAACATTAAATTATATTAAAATAATGCTTCGATTTAAAAACTGCCTGCACCAGCGTGTTTATCAAACATTTTTCTATATTACCAACCATTTTCATATTTTTGTATGCAACACCTCTCCTAATATTAACGAAGAAGAAATCTTTTCATTGTCAGCGGCTGCAAAAGCGTTATTTTTTTTCCTTACATCAGGTTTTTTAGAATAGAGAGAAACTATGAAATATGTTTTCTGGGCCATTGTTTATTTGAAACGTTAAGAAAAAACACAACTTTTCACACATATTTTTATTTATTTATTGAATACTTTTACTCTTACGATTTAACGTTATTGGTATAGTTTGTGTCCTTACTTTTCGGACGAAATCTCGTTTATCAGTTGCTGTCAAATTCTAGAACGTTATTCTAATGTTGGATAGACACCGTTATCAATAGACGCATTATGTATTATGGTATCTTCGTCGGTCGTTTCATCATAAATGATATCTTCATCAGAATCTTCATCATAAATGACAACATCCTCTCTTCTGTGATATGATTCATCCAGTTCTGTGAAGGATTTAGCCATATACATTCCAAATAAATCTGTACTGTCGATAGGTGTATCCCTTGATGACCTACATAGAATTAAAGCAACAAAACACATTAAACATGTTTAATGTATATTTGAAATAATTGAAACGATTATACAGGGTTATTTTAACCCTTTCCGGCGCAGTGTCACCACTCCGGCAACACCTAATTTTAATTCTAAACTTACAAACGGCGCCAATAATATTTTAGTAAAATTTTACTTTTACCATGACAGCTTAAAACACGGAATTCTAAATTTCTAAAAAAGTCTTTTGTAAATTCCGGTGTCAGTCAACAATTTCTCTTTTTGCGAACAGAATTTGCCTGGGCCGTAAAGGGTTAAATGACGTAGGAGAGAGGAAGGGGAGCACATTTGAACATTTTTTAAAATAATAGATTTCTTATATGAATTATATTTTTTGAGTTTTAAGTATTACATAATAAAAATAATGCATTTCTTCATCGTATGAGCCAGAAATTAAAATTTTTGCATGCAAATTAAAAAAGTTGTGAGGATTTAAAAAGCTGAAAGATATCTGTTCAATCCTGCCCCATGTAGGAGTACCTTTGAAGAAGTAAGGGGAGCCTTTGAACAAATGAATAAAATAGGAAAATATTGAGAGTTTTCATAAAAAAACTCCTTAGGTTTCAGAAACACAAAGTAGTATGAATTAGGGATGAGAGTGTTCCGCGTTTTTACATACCACTATAATATTAGAGAAAATATTGTTCTGTTAAATCGCAGCATTTTTCGTTTGAGAAAAACAACATTTTCTCTAAGATTATACTGGTGGGGAGAAACGCGGAAAACCGCGGAAAATTCTCATCCCTAAATGAATAAAATTAAATAACCATAGCTGCCAACCTTTACGCATTTTTGTTACCACAAAAATTTTATAGTAAATATTGTCTTATTTAATCGTTGAAATCTTATTATTAAACAAATAGAAAAACTGTGTACAATTTTAGAGGTAGCAAAAATGCGTAAAAGTTGGCAGCTATGAATAACTATATTTTATTGAAACTAATAATTTTACTATTTTTTAATCAAAGTTGATGTCAAAAATCATTGTCGAAGCAACAAAGAGTGTCCCTCCAGTTATGTCTGGTTGTGAAAACTCTTTTGCAATAACCTTGAAATACACCAATATGATTGAAATACACCAATTAAAACTTTTCATTCACTCTATTTCTGAAAAAAAACCTGACCTAAATTCCGTTTTATCTAGTACGAAAACCAAAAATAATGTCTGGGAAAGAATAAATGAAAGAGTTAGGCTTTGTTAGACAAACCTGCTAAACCATGCAGCAAACCCGGGATTTGCAATTATCAAGTAAATGGAATCCATCATCAATTTAGGTTTGAATCTTCCCATTGCTGATACATCGATAGACTGTAATACATGTGTGCAGTAAGAGGGGATTGCTAACAATATAAGTCCATGTTCTGTAATATTCTTAATTGAGCTCTTTTCACATAGAAAAAAATCCAAAAAATATTATATTTAGATACATCAATAACTCATTATTTCATAGTTTTACATCTTCAATGTTGCCCCATCACATGGAGTTCAACATTACAGCTGTTTACTCAATTCGGCTGATGGATTTGAATAAAACAAAGGTTTTAAACTAAAGATTATATCTTTATTTATGTGTCGAATATTAAATCAAAATTTTAGTGATACAAAATTGTCAACAAGAATCTTACAACTTCATTTTCCTAAGTTTAGATTCAAGAGGGAGAAAAATACATATCTTTCTTAGTCAGTATTGTGCATACAAAATGGTGCAGCTTTGTATACTTATTGCCCTGAAGCAATAGTAATGTATTGCTATAGCCATTTTTTAACAATAATTTATTTGAAGCAAAATATTTAGAGTGTTCAAAGGTGTCCCCAGTTCAAATGTGCCTCTCTCTCCCTTACTCATTTTCAAAAAATTGTATTTCTTAAAGTACAAATCCAAAATCAATAATGTTTATATCAATGAAAAGAGGAAATTTCAATTTTTTTTAAAAAACATTGTAAATGTTCAATGTGTCTGATATTTGCTGCACGGCAAATATCTACGCGATAGCCAAACTCGCCAAATAACGTAACTAACACACCAAATAACGTAACTGCTGTATCACTTACAACTGACAGTGAAAGGAAAATGCGGTCGATAGCAGCGCGACTTCTACATGTAGCTTCTGGAACTATCACTATTTTGAAAGCCATTTACACCACTTTTCACAGTGGTAACTTCACAGTAGGGTCCATGTCACCATTTGACAAAGTGTTGTGACAGAAAGTCACCTTGCGACTTTAATGGGACATTATTTGTTAATTTATCATAATGCAACGTTCACAATGACTTTGAAATTTAGTCTCCAGATGAGAGGTCACACGAGAGTCTCAATGAAATGACATTGTAAAGTCACCTGGTGACTCGCCACAAAGCAGCATTCACAATGAACTGTCACTGGAATCACGTATAATAGTCATTTGAGACTCATAAAAGAGACGTATGGAATTTCCTATTTTTTGTTTCGCCGTAGTGACTGTGACTCTTGTGACCATGTGTGACCTGAATGAGATGTTATATGGATTAGCTGTTATGCAGGGATAATAATTATTCGAATTATATCATTTCCTTTTAATTTTCGCGTGAAAATTATCGCTTGAAAATCCCTTGAAAATTGGCATTTTGGGACTCGTCTTTAAATTTTGCACACCAGCGTATATATATATGTATAGTCATTAATTGTAAAATTTATATATATATGAATGAGCAGAAAATGAAAAACTGAATTAAAAGGAATATTTGGAAATTTCAAAACTATTTTAAACTCATCAGGATTCCAAATACTGTAGAACTACAAATAAAGTGGGTGGTTTCATCTTAACATTAGCCATGAAAAGTATGTAATATAATACCAATTTGGGGTTACCAACATACATAATCAAAATAAAATAGAGAAAAACATAAAAAATTAATCATAATAACATTATTAAATAATTTGAATTCGATAAAAATATTATATTTATAATCAGGTAATCCCTGACATAAATTGATGATGATTAGTTTTTGGTGTATATCACTCAAGAAGTTTGACTGCCTTCTTGCATTTATGGATACATTTGCTTGAACTAAGGCATACATTTTCACCAAACCTCGGATTCTGTTAGTACATTATTGATGCTGTTTACATTTTGGTGCAATTCGCTCAATAGATGCTGCAATTTTCCCGATTCCTGCAATAGTTCTATCTAAAGAACTCATGCAAGAATTTTCGCCAAACCTTAGATTCAAGTGTGACACGATAAATGTTATTATTGATTAAATTTTGGAGTAAATCGCACAACAGGTGGCGCTTTTATGCAGCTTCCCGATATCCTCAGTAGTCCTATTTTAAAAAAGTAATGCATGAAATTTCATATTTTGACAATCCTCTTGAGGGACCTAGATTGTCATTTAAATTTGGCACTCTGAGAGCGAATTTTGAAATGTAACATACATAACACAGAAAAAGGCTTTGGGACTGCCACATCTCACTACTTTTATTTGAATTCGTGCTATAAGGCTTTTAGTGTATAAGGTTTCGGAAAACTTTGAAACGTAAATTTCGACCAAAACATCGATTTTTCATTTTTGCAATATTATTAAATTTGAATCTTTTATTAATCGAAATCTGCTTAAATTTTGTATGTATCTAAGATAGAACCCGTGTTGCAGCCATTTAACCCTTTGACGGGCACCGTTCGCAATCAGCGAACGGTTAATTTTACTGTTTCAATTGCGAACTGACACCAGTAAATGTTTAGTACAACTTCGATCTCATAACAACGTGAAAAAAAGAGCTCTTGATTATTTTCAAATAAATCTGTTTTTATATTACGGTGTGAATCAATTATTTGAACATTTTTGGAGCAGAAATACCTTGTCCCTGAAAGAGTTAAAATCACATTTATTTACAGCTTTTAAATTGTGTTTTAACCCTTTAACGTTCATTGGTTTCGCCACGAAACCACAAAATTTTAATTCCGATATGCAACACTGACACCGGTATTTTTATCTAAAAATATCCCTTTTATTATTATGTAATGTGAAAAATAACGTTTTCATATTTAGAAATATATTTGTTCTTAATTACCGGTGTCATTCATTTATTTCGACATCTTAGCAATGAAAATGCTTTGATCGTTAAAGGGTTAAAGTTATTTGTAGCCTTTTCTCAAAATGAAGTTTTTCAGATCTTTACACTATGCAAAATATCCTTAAGAAAAATAAATGCTTGAAGTGCCATGAAGGTTTCTGTTCTTATTCGCAAATGCCTTTTGGGGAAGTAGATTACACTCATGGTAATATATTAGTTTTCTATTTATACTGGTATAAATGGCAAACTTCATTCCATGAGTACTTTAACTGCCCTACCATATCTGAGATAAAGATGCGATTATACCGTAATTTCCTGCGTATAATCCGCGGATCAAACAATTCTTTTTCGGCCCAGAAATTTTATTTTGTAACTGACGACAAATATTTACGGCGATCTAAAAAGTTATATTTTATTTAATAAAATTTCTGGGTCGAATAACGATTGTTTGATCCGCGGATTATACGCAGGAAATAACGGTGATATGTGTAGTCTAAGTCCTGGATAAAGTTATTCTAATGTTAAGCTTATGATGTAATTTACAAAATGTCAATACATTGTTTTATCTCGTTATTTGAGATACCACGTTTTGCGGAAATGTCAATATTTTACATAATTTTCACTATTTTTTGGGCTAACATTTTTATTTTTATTTTTCAAATTTTTAAAGTAAATGCCATTATAAAAATGGGCAACAAGAAAAAAATTCAAAATTTTCGAAAAATCACTTCTGAAGGTGTAAGCAGGGCCTGATTACTAACGGGGCACTCTCCCACCAGGAAAAAGAAATAAAGAATTTTTCCTTATTCATGACAGTAATCTTGTATGTAAAGGGCGTTTAAAGAAGACGAAAATTTCTATAAT
>CAXHSM010001129.1:0-62000 GCA_964019185.1 Maratus speculifer
AAAAAAAAACATAATTACTCATAATCCACATGATATAATATCATAATATCATATCATAATATCATAATATTCTATAATCTGCTTAAACTTTAGTTCCAATTTGTGCAGGTAAAAAGTGTCTGCCTGTACTTACATTTTATTTATAAATGCAGTATCTTAAAGATGTCTGTTTAGGGTTTGATTTAATATTTCTGCAGTGAAATATATAAACTCTATTCTTAGTAGTTTTTTGGGTACTACTTGATAATCTTGTTGACCACTTTCGACAAATTACAAAAGTTGCCATGATGAGTAATTTAAAAAATTATACAAATTAGAATAATTATTATCTTAAATAAGTAAAGAACAAATAAATTAATAAAACAATAATGAAAATACAATCGAAAGTCTATGTATCATTTGATGGCATAACAAACACAAGTTTGCTATTTAATGTGAATTGAATATGATATTTACGATTATCCATTACTGGCACTTAATTTTATTGTTTGGCGATATATTTTGGTCAAAGAGTTAAACAAGTAGTACTGTTTTTTGTTTACGATTGCAAAAAACCTGGATTACTTATAAAAAAAACGTAACACCCATTTGGGGTTTTTCTCGTATTTATTGTTTTGTTTTTTTAAAGTAAGGGCATAGGGGGAGTCCCTTGGTTTTTGAAAGTATAAGTATTAAATTAAGAAATCTTATTATATTTTTATTATTTAACTAACTATGGAAGTAATTTTCATTGAAATAACACAAATAAATCAGTGCAAAATGCAGTAAGAAAAGTTTTCACTTCTGGCATCATATAATACTGTAGACTCTCTCAAATCCACACAACTTGAGACCAGAAGTTGTACAGATTTTAGAATTTTGCAGATTTATTGTCCTTGCTTTATTTAGAAGCTAGAGTTCGGATTTCCCTTTCCCCCTTCCTCCACTCTTGTTTAAGTAAATTTTTGAAAGAATTAAACGTTTATTTTAATTTTATGTTTATTTTATAGATGTCCTCCCACACATGAATTTCAATGTTATAATGCTCCGGATCCTGATGTTTCAAGGTAAGTGAAGTCTAAAATTTTAATTTTGTGATTGATCAGTAGTTTGTGTAATACTCCAATTCTATTATTTTTCAAAATAAATTTTAATTTGTCAAGTATAAGTTTTGAGAAAAAATATTCTGAAAAATGTCATTCCTCTAATGTAAAAAGTTTTAGTCATTGAGAAAAACTGTCTACCATAAGTCTTGAGCATAATTCATTAAATGTCGATTTCAAATTTCATTAAAATCAGTCAAGTAGTTTACGAAGATACAGGTCTTAAAGCTCGCATATTTCCTATAAGTTATCATCCAGCCCTGGGGAGCGATTCTGGTGTGATCAGCATTGCTAAATCGGTCGAAAAGGAGACTGGGCAACTATTTGCTATTCTGGTGTTGTTCTGATTGAAATTTCGCCCGTCAGAGAGGGGTGCTTTTCATCGGGATTTTGACAACTTCCAGGCCATCGAAAACACAGCGGAAGCATTCGTAAAGAATTTTTGCTTTACTTTTGGGGGATTGTCATGCTTGTTTAATATTAAAGAATAGGAAAAGGGTATAGTATTTTAATTACCTGGGTTTGTAAATGACATTTTTTGAAAATGTAAAAAAAAACTGACATTTCTTATAATTATCTGATATTTTCAAAATAATCAATTTATTGATAATTATAAATATTTTCAGACTTAATGTAAAATATAAATTAAGATATATTGCACTTAGCATGGAAATTTAATAAAATAACATTTAAATGATTGTTTTTGTTTCTCTTTTGTAACAAAATAGAAGTTCAACAAACTGCAACTTGCTTTTAATATTAAAAGGTGAGAAAAAAAGTCAAGATTTATTATTTAGAAAATTTTATTGTATACAACACAATTTGAAATACAAACAATTTGCTTTAATTAAAAAATTGAACATAAGTTTGTCTGCCTTTTCAATTTTCATTTTAAGCTGAGTTAAATTAAAACCAAAAAAGATTATTTTGAATAAAGATGTAAATAAATTATACAGTTTTTTTTTCCAATGGATGTTGTAAGTGGTATTGTCTGACATAACTTTTAATCATAAGTATATCAATTAAGATTTGTACTTAAGTATCTTTCACCTCCCTTATTGAGTTACTTTTTAAATTCACATTATTTTAAGATTGAATTATTTTCATAACAATTAAAATGTTCTAAAGAAAATGAAATGCTATTTTCACTTTATTTTACTTTTTGATAATTTAAAAGATCATCAGTAAAATTTATCACTTATTTCAAAAATAACTAAATATGTTAATGTGAATTTTATATGTTAATAAAATTCATTTCATTCATTCATTCTGAATTTTTATATGTTAATGTGAATTTAAAAAATAACTCAATAAGGGAGGTGAAAGATACTTAAGTACAAATCATAATTGATATACTTATTATATATGCATATATTTTTTAAATTTATTGTAGATTTCAGATTAAGAACAACAAATTAGTTAAGTTCATAATCAATACTTAGATTTTTTTTTTCAATAAATATAAAACTATTATATATTTAAATATTTGACCTATTTTTCATATATTTTTTAGTTCTAATGTCACAATTATAATCATTCAAAGAATATATATATATGTGTGTGTGTGTTTATATATTGAAAATGGAAATAAAAGTTAATTTTAATTAATTAATTCTGGATCCTATAATAAGTGGTGTAAAGACACAAATAAAAGGTTACTAATTATATATTCAATTATATCTTTAAATATTTACGTAGAACCTGGTTGAACCTACAAAAGCGCTTCCATTATTTTTTTAAAATATATTGCAGTCTATAAAAAAGATCTCTTTCACAACACGTTTGCTATCTTTTCTGATATTAAGGGTATATTTCGATTCAAATTGCTTATTTTCCTATTTATTTTCAAATTCATTTTTGCTCTCAAATGCACCAAACTGGCAAATTGTCTAATTTAGAAAGTACAAAAGGTGCCGTGATTATCAGTTTTTTGATAAATGCAGAAAATATTGCAAAAAAATGCAAACAAAGTTGGCTTTTTGAACCAAGCTTTCCGAAGCAGGATATATGGGAACCAAAAAAGGGGTCATGCTGAGAAAGTAATTGTTCATAAATCAAGTTCTGATGAATTGCGCTCAAAATGACATCACATGGCACCTTATAGGTCTCTTCAAAAATCACCTCAGCAAGTTTCATGTTTCTACTTTCAAAAATGAGTCTGAAAATGTATCAGAAAAATTTGAGCTGTTGAAGATAGAAAAGCATTTTTTCGAATACACCCTTAAAATAGAACAAAGTTTCTTTTTAAAAAATTAGTATCAATAGTAATAACCAAAAGTTCTATTTTAAGTAAAAAATGCAAATAGGCTCTTTTATTTAGACCTGGCACAGCTTGCAATCACGGATCCCCTTATGCAAAACAATGGCATTCATTCCTTCAACCTTTTTATAGATATCCCAAACATTCTTTTCATTAATGTAAATAAACTATATCTGAATAAAACAAGACAGCTGAGTTTCACTCCCCCAAAATAAACAAAAACACGTGAGTATTTTCATCTGATTGGCTACAAACCTGTTCGGTTGCAGGTAGGGGATATTCTGCTTTTCATCTTCCACTGTGGAATAACGAAGGGGCGCCAGAATACCTTTTCACCTGGCCTTCGCTATGAAACCACATTCCCAATTTCTACGGGCGGTATTTAACCGATCATACCAGAATATACTCCCAGTATCCTGTTCACAGGATACCCAAGTGCAATAGGTGGAGTCATCCAAAATGGCGTCAAAAGGCTCTTTTAGCATTTTGCCAAACATTTCAAGATGGTGGAAAAAGAAGGATTTGAATTTTTATGAACATATATTTTTATACTATAAGCATTATATTTGTATTATTCAAGTACTTATATATATATATATATTACATGTGTGATTATACATGCAAACATAAATTTATATTATATACCCATGTAAATAAATACAATATAACTATATATATATATGTATATTATATAAGCATTTGAACATCATGAAGTTTTTTAAAGTGTTTTAAAGGAAAAGAATTTTCTGTAAAAGATTTCTTTTAAGAACAGGGTGTTTTATTTATACAGTAGACTCCCCCAAATCTGCAGCCTTAAAATCCACACAAAATTTACGGATGTAACCAATGAAACATTCAGTTCAGATATAAGAACAAAATTTGACTTTTTTAGTTTATATCAATTCCATATCTATTATAAATTGCAATTTTCATTAATATTACTGAATTCATGGATTTTTCATAAAGGAAGAAAAGAAAAATATTGCTGAAAATGTTCAAGAAATTGCTGATATCACTGGTGATAAAGATCTACTTATCACATACAGGGTATATCTAAACTCTTGGACAAAACTTTCAGGGGTCATAGTACACATCAAGAAAAAACAATATTAAATAAATAAAGAATACTGCCCAGTTAAACTGATGGCATTGAGCTCACAGGCTACAAATGCTAATTGTACACTAAAGCCTTATATTTTCAAGGGTTAATTCCATTCGAAAAAAAATTAAGAAGGGGAAACAGCTCTCCCCTTTCCTCTTTTTTTATACTTAATCATTGAACCTCCTGTACTATCAAAGACATGCTTTATCATATAAAAAATCTATATCCAAAATTCAGAGCAAATGAGATAATTCTTAATAAAAACCCATTTAGCATTTATATAATTTAAAAGGAGTTATCCCCCTCTTTTATACTTAACCATTATAAACTTCCAAAACTATTCAGAGATTTGAACGAAATCTGAAAATTCTGCTTGAAAAACCCATTTATATAAATTAACGGGGGGGGGGAGCATTAGAACCCCTGCTCCCCCTATTTATACTTATTCAATGAACACCTAATAACAGTCATGGAATCGCCTCATCAGAATGATCCTAATCTAAATTTTGAACGAAAACTTAATTCTGCATGAAAATCCCATTTATATCAATTAAGGAGAGGGGCATGAGCCCCCCCGTTCCCCCTCTTATACATATCGAATGAACTCCAAAAACTAATCAGGGAAGCTCCTTGTCAGGATATACCTACATACAAAATTTCAAGTGGATCGGATATTTTTATCACGAGTTATCGCGTTACGCACGAACGAACATACAGAACGGACGGGCACATAAGCTCTTAGGCTATGATAGCCTGTGAGCTAAAAAAGAATACTGCCCAGTTAAACTGATGGCATTGAGCTCACAGGCTACAAATACTAATTGTACATTAAAGCCTTATATTTTCAAGGGTTAATTCCGTTCGAAAAAAAAATTAAGAAGGGGAAACAGCTCTCCCCTTTCCTCTTTTTTTATACTTAATCATTGAACCTCCTATACTATCAAAGACATGCTTTATCATATAAAAAATCTATATCCAAAATTCAGAGCAAATTAGATAATTCTTAATAAAAACCCATTTAGCATTTATATAATTTAAAAGGAGTTATCCCCTTCTTTTATACTTAACCATTAAACTTCCAAAACGATTCAGAGATTTGAACGAAATCTGAAAATTCTGCTTGAAAAACCTATTTATATAAATTAAGAGGGGGGGGGGAGGCATTAGAACCCCTGTTGCCCCTATTTATACTTATTCAATGAACACCTAATAGCAGTCACGGAATCTCCTCATCAGAATGATCATAATCTAAATTTTGAACGAAAACTTAATTCTGCATGAAAATCCCATTTATATCAACTAACGGGGGGGGGGGGGGCATTAGAACCCCTGTTCCCCCTATTTATACTTATTCAATGAACACCTAATAACAGCCACGGAATCGCCTCATCAGAATGATCCTAATCTAAATTTTGAAAACTTAATTCTGCATGAAAATCCCATTTATATCAACTAACGGGGGGCATGAGCCCCCCGTTCCCCCTCTTATACATATCGAATGAACTCCAAAAACTAATCAGGGAAGCGCCTTATCAGGATATACCTATATACAAAATTTCAAGTGGATCCGATATTTTTATCATGAGTTATCGCGTTACGCACATACGCACATACATACAGAACGGACGGGCACATAAGCTCTCAGGCTATGATAGCCTGTGAGCTAAAAACCAAGGTTCCCAAACGTTTTCCAAGAGAAATAGCCGCCATTAATGTTTAGGGTCCAAAATTTCAAATTATCATAAAAAAAGGAAGAATTGGTCGATTGATTTGCAGCTTTCACTAAAACTACTCTTTATGTCAGTGTTATCTTGAAAATAAATTATAAAAATAAATTTCAAAATATTCCAATAGAGGGCACTTTAGACTTTGGAGTAACGAACAACTATTTTTTTACCGTTATTTTTTGCATCTCATTAATTTTTTTAGAAGCTTAGACATAAACTTAAATTTTGAGCTGAAAATATGAATCAGTGGGAGTGGTTAAATAGCACAAACTGAACTGTGTTCAAGGGGGAGGGGTTCAAATTTCAAATGATTATAAAAAATGGAAAAATTGGTCGATTCGTTTGCGGCTTCCTCTAAAACTATTCTTTGTGTCAGTAGTACCTTGAAAATAAGTTTCAAAAAATTCTCTTAGGAAGCGTCTTAAACTTTACTATAACTAACAATTACTTTTAACCGTTATTTTTTGTACCTAATTAAATGCATTCAAAAGCTTAGACTTAAATTTTGAGTTTAAATTCTGAATCAATGGGAGTAATTAAATAGCGGAAAATTGAACTGTGTTCGAGGAGGGGGGGTAAATTTCATACCCTGAACACAGTTCAGTTTGCGCTACTTAACCACCCCTAACGATTCAGATTTTGAGCTATAAATTTAAGTTTATGTCTAAGCCTCTAAAATAAAATTAATGAAATATAAAAATAACGGTAAAAAATAGTTGTTTAACCATTACTCCAAAGTCTAAAGCGCCCTCTATCGGCATTTTTTAAATTTGTCTTTATTGTTTATTTTTAAGATAATACTGACATAAAGAATAGTTTTAGCAAAAACCGCAAACGAATCGACCAATTTTTCCGTTTTTTATAATCATTTAAAATTTGAACATCCCCTTCCTCCCTTGAACACAGTTCAATTTGCGCTACTTAACCACCCTCACCGATTCAGATTTTAAGCTCAAATTTTAAGTTTATGTCTAAGCTTCTAAAAAAATTTAATGCAAAAAATAACGGTAAAATATAGTTGTTCGTTACTCAAAAATCTTTAGTGCCCTCTATTGGCATTTTTTGAAATTTATCTTTATAATTTTTTTTTTCAAAAAAATACAAACATAGGGAGTAGTTTTAGTGAAAACCGCAAACGAATCGACCAATTTTTCTGTTTTTTATAATTCTGTTGTTTGAAATTTTGGACTCTAAACTTTAATGACGCCTACGTCCTTCAGAAAACGTTTGGGACTGTTAGTTTCCGATTTAATATTGTTTGTCTTGATAAGTACTATCACTCCTTAAAGTTTTGCCCAAGAGTTTAGATGCGACCTTATATCATGTATTAATCAAGCTTCTTTTGGTTATTAAGTCTGGATAAAGCTGCAATAAAACTTCCTTATTTTATGGATTTGATGTGAATTAGTTATGTACCTTTATGAGGCAAGTTTCATTAAATAATTTAGGAAAAAATACATTTAATCATTATAATGAATATTTAATAATACATTATTGATTATTACCTTGATCTTTGTTTTTAAGATTTAAATCATTTTTAAAATTATCTACATTTTTGTTATTTTAGTTTTTTACTTACTTTAATATGTTGTTGTATTAAAAGCATTCATTATAGTTTCGATTGCATTATTAATTACATTCAAATTACTGTTTCAAAAATGTAAATGAGCCAATCTGCAAAATTCTGAAATTCATAAAATCCCTGATCCCAAGCTGTGCGGATTTGAGGGAGTCTGTTGTACAACACTTTTGTGTGATTTCAGTGTTGTATGCTTGGAAATGTATGTCCGGAGAAAAAATCAATTTGAAGTGCATATACATAGCATGGAGATTAAAAAAATGGGGAGAGACTGTTAAAATCTTAAACAATCAAATCATTCAAAATAATATTTATTTTGAAAAATTAATCTCTGTAGTACTTCATATAAAATTTCACCAGGTATTAGGATTTATATCTTTGAGCAGACTGCCTCAAAATTTTCATTTTTTATTTAATGAATCTATCCATTTATCATTACCTTTTCTTTAGTAATTTCTAAGTTACAAAAAAGAAAATAACAATCATATGTGCGGTTCGGTTCTATTTTATTTTATTATATGAGTAACTAATAAATGTGTCTAAATTGTAAGAATTTAATTTTACTGTATAAATTGGAAAATTATTCCACCTTTTTCCTTATTTCCCTCTTTCATGCTTGACCTAGTGGTAGGGATCGATATAAATACAATATGAAGTGCCAGACCTCCCACACCTTCTCCCCCAAAGATGATAATATTGTGTATGTACATCTGTCTACCACATAAACCCAAAAGAAAGATGTATTAGATGGAACAGGTTCATTATTTCTACTTAAATATTAAACATATGTGTATTCATCTGTACTCGAGTCAAGGTAGTTTGTCACCAGTCGTGTAGTCGTAAAAAAGCCAGAGCGTATACGTTCTAAGTAGAGGGTATACGCTCAAGGGTCATTGCATGTCAATTCAACCAATTTCCCCCCATTTGTAACCCGACCGACAAGGATTTTAATGAAACTTTGTGTGCATACTAATTCTATCGTGAAATGATTCCATCAGAAATTTTTCCTTCCCAGATCTCATAGTTTGTGAGATATGAGGTGTCCAATTCTTGGGTTTTTCTCAAATCGCACATTTCTGAGTCTGTATTTTGAGATTGCAGTTTCATCTTCAAAAATTTGTTTCTCTGAATCCAAAACATGAATCATCTTAAAAATATCACTGTAAGGATATAAAAAAATGCAGATTTTAATAAAAAATGTTTAAAAAATTTACTTGTAATATTTAGGATAAAAAAGTCGGCCAAAATTGAGAGTTATGGTTATTTTTCCAAATTTTTGTGACTTCACAAAAAAGGCTGTACACAAAAAGGCAAATTAAATTTCCTATTTCTTTTTGTTTTAAATAAAAGAAAGATGGGCTTTCTATCTATGAAATAAAAATGATGTCTTTTGCATGGCTCATGCAAAAATTTTGGGTACTTTCCAATTAGCCGAATAAGTGCTTTATTTTTACATATTACATATGCACACAAAAAGGCAAATGAAATTTCCAGTTTCTTTTTGTTTTAAATAAAAGTTTACACTTTGAGCTTACTATCTGTGAAATAAAAATGATGTCTTTCGCATGGCTTATGCAAAAATTTTGGGTACTTTCCTATTAGCCGGATGCATGTTTTATTTTTACATATGTACAGATGTATTATACATGTACATATGTATGTATATATACAGTATATTGATATATATGTATAACACTAGTGCCCGTCTAACCGAAAAGTACCAAATCTTGCCTTATTTTGAAAATCTGCGCCAATTAAGGGAAAAAAACATCTGACTAAGTTTAGTTGTGGTACTTAAATAATTACTGGAGTTTCTATGAGTTATTGAATTTAATGTTATTTGATACAAAAACAAATTGAAATATTCATTTGCCTTTTTGTGTAGAGACATTTTCTAAAGTCACAAAATTTCGGAAAAATAATTATAACTTTCAACTATGTTTTACATTTTCGGCCGTATATAAATCTCAATTAACTGGCCTAATTACTTTTTTCACTTGCTTTTTATGCCGCTTTAATGGCACGCTTTTAATACATAAAATATTGAATTAAGCATAGATTTTAGAAATAGTCTGAGAACTAAGGAATAAGGGAAACATCTTTTAAGAAGAGTACACAGAAAAAAAGAAATTAAAAACATTAATCTCCCCAAGAGATAGTTTGAATATACGAATGCATCCAACATCCATTGATTGAACATTACTGAGGAGAATTCCGAAACTAGATGACCAGTCCCCAAAGAAATCAAACTTGTCTAATCGGCTACTTCATTGACAGTTAAAATTTTATGCAGTTAATTAAAAAATGTCTTATTTATTATTTTTCTTTCTGTTTTTCAGATTCAATAGTAGCTAAAACTGTTTTTGCTGAAGTTCAGTAAGGTATTTCCTTAATTGAAAATGGCAAAAATTTCTTCATAGTGAAACTTTGAAGAAGTTTCTACTATCATCCGAAACCAAATTTTTTAACTTAGGAAAATGTCATCGATTACAGTAGAAAACTCTTCCTCCAGTCAACAGCACTTTATTTCTCAAAATAGGAATAAGGAAAAACATTCCTCAACTGATACAAGAGACAAATCTTTCATTTGTGAAGCATGTTCTAGAAGATTTTCTAATAACAGAAATCTAAGAAAACACCTCTTGACTCATGAAGGTGAAAAACCTTTTGTTTGTGAAACATGTTCCAAAGGATTTTCTACGAATAGTCATCTAAGAACCCATCTCTTGATTCACACTGGGGAGAAACCTTTTGCTTGTGAAGTATGTTCCAAAGCATTTTCTCATAGGAGTACTCTAAGAACCCATCTCCTAACGCATACAGTAGAAAAACCTTTCGTTTGTGAAACATGTTCCAAAGGATTTTCTCAAAGTAGTAATCTAAGAACTCATCTCTTGACACATACTGGTGAAAAACTTTTTGTTTGTGAAACATGTTCCAAAGGATTTTCTCAAAGTAGTAATCTAAGAACTCATCTCTTGACACATACTGGTGAAAAACCTTTCGTTTGTGAAACATGTTCCAAAGGATTTTCTCAAAGTAGTAATCTAAGAACTCATCTCTTGACACATACTGGTGAAAAACTTTTTGTTTGTGAAACATGTTCCAAAGGATTTTCTGATAAGAGTACTCTAAGAACCCATTTCTTGACGCATACAGTAGAAAAACCTTTCGTTTGTGAAATATGTTCCAAAGGATTTTCTCAGAGTGGTAATCTAAGAACTCATCTCTTGACACATACTGGTGAAAAACCTTTTGTTTGTGAAACATGTTCCAAAGGATTTTCTACGAATAGTCATCTAAGAAGGCATCTCTTGACACATACTGGAGAGAAACCTTTCGATTGTGAAACATGTTCCAAAGGATTTTCTACGAATAGTGATCTAAGAACTCATCTCTTGATTCACACTGGGGAGAAACCTTTTGCTTGTGAAGTATGTTCCAAAGCATTTTCTCATAGAAGTACTCTAAGAACCCATCTCTTGACACATACAGTAGAAAAACCTTTCGTTTGTGAAACATGTTCCAAAGGATTTTCTCATAATAGTGATTTAAGAACTCATCTCATGACACATACAGGAGAAAAACCTTTTGCGTGTGCAGTATGTTTCAAGAAATTTTCTCAGAATAATAATTTAAGAAGGCATCTCTTGACTCATACAGGAGAGAAACCCTTTGTTTGTGAAATATGTTCCAAACAATTTTCTACGAATAGTCATCTAAGAAGGCATCTCTTGACACATACTGGAGAGAAACCTTTTGTTTGTGAAACATGTTCCAAAGGATTTTCTACGAATAGCCATCTAAGATCCCATCTCTTGATACATACCGGAGAGAAACCTTTTGTTTATGAAGTATGTTCCAAAGAATTTTCTCAAAGGGGTAATCTAAAAAGTCATGAATTATCTCATACGAAATAGAGACCTGCTGAAAATCTTAATGTTTTTATTCTCAAAATTGAGTATGAACTCTTTCTCTGTCGATGCGTTTACTATTATAGCGTCTCTTGTGTTAAGCATGTAGTATTGAAATAAAAATGTACACTTTTTTTCTAAATCTTCAAAAAGTCTTCCATGGCGTATTGTGTTTTTGATAATAAGCTAATAAATAGGGTGGAGCGAAAAAAAAATTTTTTTGAAAACAAAAACGGGTAGGTGTCAAAAGTTGCCTTTATACTAGTACATCAACTGCGTGAAATTTTACCGCTGAAAAAAATGGCTTGAGTCTGCGCTTTTGCTCCAAAAATAGAAATTTTGGGTAAAATTTGTCATTTTTTGACATTTTTTTCAAAAAAAAATTAAAAAATTCCTACAGAGCTGGTTAGTATTTAAAAGTGTTGCTTAGACCTTTATATTTATCTGCTTAACATATTTAAACTATAAAACAATATGTTTATTCCCTATAGCTGGAGCAAAACAGGCAACTTTTAGTAAGAAAACAGCATTACCACTCTATTGGGTCATACAACGAATTTTTGTTTTTAATACAGCTCTTGTTTTAAAACTACCTCGGACATGCGTCGTGGAGGTGGCTATATTTCCTATACCACCCGGCCCAACTATTCGATCATCTTAGTACAGTGTTTTATTTATACATTGATTTGTGATTTTCTTTATAAAAATTTGGCATGTTTTCGATGTTTCCACCTTGTTCATCTGTTCTTTGCATCCACATGCTGCTGTAACTATCTTCAGGTATATTTTCACAGTTTATACAAAAAAAATGACAAGCAGAGTAATGCACGGGAATCTATTAAAGGGATCTATTCGGCCATCTATTATATTTATCAAACTTACATTTAGTTGATTAATAGTGATTGGAAGTTCTGTTACCACAACATTTTTTCAGTCAATTGTATTTTTTTTACGTAATGATTTGCTTCAAAGATGATTTCATATATTTCAACTATAAGTATGCCATCATTTATTCTACTTTTTCATTTTTTATATGTTGAGAAGCGAGCTGTTTAATGTGATGGTGATCGTCAGCGAGAATTGCAATGAAAATTTGTACTACATGTGTAAAGCAACCGCTGTTGTAAATAACTTTTTTTTGCATTAGTTTTATGCCGTTTTCTAAGTGTTTTCGTATCCAGGTAATTTCCTATTAACTTTTAGATCCTCTTTTTATGAGTGGACAACATTTGATGGTGAAATGTCCTGGGCATAAACATATAATGCATAGTACTTTATGAGGGAATGTACGGATTCTAAATAAGTGCTCATTTAAAATTAGGAGAATTTTATTTGACACTGTGAACAATTTTGCATGGGATAAGCTTAGAATTGTGTATAATATTAAATCATTCGCTACTTCAACTCCAGTGAATTTCCTCTGCGCCAATTATTAGAGAAGTCGATATAAAACGTTCTAAGCTACATGGATTCACTGGATCAATAAGGAAAATCTTAGTCTACGTACTATTTACTTCCTATTGCATTTTTTTTTGTTTATATATAAAATAGAGAATAATTTTGAAAAATTATTTTCTCAAATTGAGAAAAAGATACTCAGAACAGACTAGAAATTTCTGTCAGAGATTGCAAAGCTAGTTCATAAGGAAAGCTATTCCTCAGAAAGAATGGGGAATAGGAGTTTAGAAGACAGCTCATAAAGTTAATAAAATTTTCCGCTTTATATAAGCACAGATTGGCAATCAGCGTCTATATGTTCACTCACAAAATGTATAATCCAAGTTTATACCGCGGGATGTTTTATACCAAACGTACTACACACCTAAAAAATAGATCTAAAATCTTATTAGAAGTTACTAGACTATAGAACAACACAGGAAACGACATAAAGCATACTAAATCTTCTTTAGAAATATTGTTGTTTTACACGCAAATTTTGTTTGCAATCCTCTGTGACGATCGTCATAATATTAAGCACCCAGCTTCTTAAAATATATTCAATGTAATAAGTACAGTAAATGATGACATACTAAAAATTGAATTCATACAATCAATTTTTAGGAAAATCATTATATATAAAATGTAATTGATTGAAAAAATGCTGTGGTAACAGAACTTCCAATCATAATGTATTAATTGCATGAAAATTTAATGAAGATAGACTGCTGAATAGGTTTAATTAAGAACATACCCAATACATTACTCAGCTTCTCTTCTGTTATACATGGTATGAAAATATACGTGTAGCAGGTCACACCAGCAATCCAAATCATCCAAAGTCAGTGAATACAAAGAAGAGATAAATTACTTTGATATATAGAAAACTTATACTCGTCCTCGGGAAAAAAGTAACAATTCAATACATAAATAAAACCCTGGGACTAGATGATTGGGTGGTTGAGACGGGTGGGATAATGCAACCACCTCTATGAGTTATATACACAGTAGTTTTGAAAGCAGCTAGGTAAGAAATGCATTCAAAAGAACATTTCGTTGTATGCTCCAGTAGAGAGGTTAACGCTGATTTTTCACAAAAAGTTGTCAGATTTGCTCCAATTATACAGACTACAGATATTGTTTTATAGTTTAAATATGTTAAGCAGATAAATATAAAGGTCTAAGCAACACTTTTAAATACTAACCAGCTCTGTAGGAATTTTTTAATTTTTTTGAAAAAATGACAAATTTTACTCAAAATTTCGATATTTGGAGCAAAAGCGCAGACTCAAGCCATTTTTTTTCAGCGGTAAAATTTCACGTAGTTAATGTACTAGTATAAAGGCAACTTTTGGCACCTACCCGTTTTTGATTTTCAAAAAAAAATTTTTTTCGCTCCACCCTACTAATAAATCATCACTTATTCACCACATTACGATAAACTTTTTATCGTAAAGATTTATTATAGTTACTTTTGCTTTTTTTATTTCACTTTAACCCTTAAAGACTTGGTAAGTTTTGGTAGCAATTAAACATTTACCTCCATAATTTGTGTTTCAGTCTTAATTACATTTTAGCTAAATAAGGGCATGTATATATACAATGGTGTGCAAAATTAAAGGACGAGTCCTAAAATGCCAATTTTCAAGGGATTTTCAAGCGATAATTTTCACGCGAATATTCAAAATTAAGTAATATAATTCGAATAATTACGATCCCTGCGTAACAGCTTGCCCATATAACATCTCATTCAGATCACACATGGTCACAAGAGTCAAAATCACTACTGCGAAACAAAAAATAGGAAATTACATACGTCTTTTTATGATTCTCAAATGACGACGATATGTGACTCCACTGACAAGTAATGGCGACTGCTGCTTTGTGTCGAGTCACCAGGTGACTTTACAATGTCGTTTGATTGAGACTCTCATGTGACTGTCATTTGGTGACTCAATTTCAAAGTCATTGTGAATGTTGCGTTATGATAAATCACCATATAATGTCACATTAAAGTCATATGGTGAATTTCTGTCACAAAACTTTGTCAAATGGTGACAGAGACCCTACTGTGAAGTAACCACTGAGGAAAGTCACCGTGTGACTTTAATGATACATTATTTATAATGAGACATTTAATTCACTTTAAGACTTGGTAAATTTTGGTAGAAATTATAAGTCTACCTCCATAATTTGTGTTTCAGTCTTAATTAAATTTTAGCTAAATAGAGGCATTTATATGTAGATAGCAGATAAAATACAGGTATGTACAAAAATATTCAAGTATGTTTCAATCTATTGATATAAATTGTCAAATGTCAACCTACTATGCGTCATTGACACTTTCCAACACACTTGAAAGTATTTATGGTTTTGACTGGTCTGTCTGTACGAATTTTACATAAATATAGTCAAATTGTTCTTTAATTGAACAGGATATTTGCTGGTCACGAAAAACCTGAAAAAGAGGAAAAAATCTGAGAATTTGAAAATTTAGGTTGAGAACTTTTTAAATATTTGAAGCGATCAGGGAATCTTCGATGTACTACACTTCATCGCCTTAAATGAAAAAAAATTGATTTAATTACTCATCCAATCTAAAATTTTACATAAAATTGATGTTTATATATAACGATAGAAAAGTTAAAAAGCAGCACATATTTTTATTGGCATTTGTCTAGATTAAAATTGTTCATTGGGGACGGTTTTACGAAAATATATTAGCCGAATATTTATAGAGAAAGGCCAGGAAAAAGTTTGGAATGTTTTTATCAGATATATGTAGGAACCCTGTTGAAATATGTTACTGAGATTAAGTATGCCACGTTCTGTATTAATCGTCTCTCTACCGCGACCGGATATATCCGTTCACTATTCTACAGTTTTCACTGCAGTTGAAGCTTTATTGAAATTAATATAATTCCACAAATATAATGCAGTTTTAAGAAATTAAGTTATGACTGATATTTTGAAGCATTATACTTATTATGATTATATTTACAAATAAACTTTCAGTTTAGATATTGGGACAATATTTGATTTTTTTTTAATTTTATATAAATTCTACATCTTATTTAATGTGTAATTTTCAGTAATATTGCTGACATACTGTTTCATGAAGTTAAAATAAAAATATTTCTGAAAAAAAAATTCAAGATATTGCTGATATTATTGGTAATCACAATCTTTTTTCAAAAAATATATGTTATAATCAAACATTTTTGGTTGTTAAGTCTGGCTAAACCTGAAATGAAACTTCCTTATTTTATGATTTTTCTGTGAATAAGTTGTGCACCTTTTTGAGGGAAGTTTCATTGAATAATTCAAGAAAAATACATCTAATATTTATAATGAATACATAACTATTCATTATTGATTATTTACTTGAACTTTGCTTTTAATATTTAAAAAAATATATCTAAATTTTTATTGTTTTAGTTTTTTACCTTATTTAATTATTTTAATATTTTACTATATGTCTCGGATTCGATGCTTGACATAACCAAAGATCCACTGAATGTATGTAGTGTACGCGCTCGTTAAATAATGGGGTTCTGAAAGTCCTGTGGTTGGTCGTAGCAGTTATTACGGGTAAAGATCTTTGTAGAAACTTTCTCTTCCCTTCAGAGACATATCGAAATTGAGGAGGTGGCGATGTTTGGTTCTGCCATCTAGTGAGGCCTTGCCGAACATCTTTCGCTGCAGAAGTCTGTCTTCTTACTCCCCCTGAGTGCAATTCAAAGGAAGCTCCAGCAACCTTCTTGCCCTCCCGGCATACGTCAATAGCAACAGCAACAATATTTTGCTACATTGAGAGCATTTACTATAGTCTCCAATGCATTATTTAACTCTTAAAACATTTCGTCGATTTATAAGTTGTTTGCTTTTGCGTGTTTGTCAAACATTTATTTATAATGCTATCATTTTTCGTATTTTGTATGCAGTATTTTTCTTAATATTAATGAACAAAGATGCGACGTCAAAAAAAAAAAAAGTTATTGTCAGCGGTGGTGACAGCATAAGTTACTTTTATTTAGAATAGAAAAATACGAAAATATGTTTTTCCATTTTTGTTGACTAAAGAACTGAAAATTCATTACATTTTAAATATCATAGCTTATAAGGTGAGGGCCAACTTTGGTAACCACACATTTTGATTATTTTAATCCCTGAGACCCCTAAGTCGCAGATTCAATGGATTTTATGCAACGTTCTTTATTTCTTGAAACAGGGGGGGGGGGGAGTGTCTAACATTTTGACATAACTTAAATGCTTTGTAATGAAATGATAGCAGTGATTGTAGCTCATTTGTTATTGTGTTGCTCTTCGTTTCGCAGATAAAAACGAAAAGCACGTGGAGCATAACAAGCATTTCGTACAAGCATAGTTAGTAGATATGAAAGCAAACGCTTCAGATCTGCTCATGCACAGATCCGTTTCTCTGAATGACAACGAAATCCTAGCAAATGGCTGCAAAAGATGATTTTGGAGGAATTTTTTTATGGGGGGGGGGGTATTTTATTTCTTCTACGTTGTTTTATTTACAAGTAGGGATTCCTCAGTTCAACGCAACCTATTGCAGAAGTCGGCTTCACCTCCGATTACTACAAATATAAACTATGACATTTGCAACAAATTTTAACTAATATTAGCAGCTAAATGAAAGTACGGTCATGTACTTATATAATTCACAGTACTATATCACCTCCCAGGATATGCTGCACAAGAAATTCCTCTTTTAGCTAATATTTTTAATAATTTCCATTTCTATTCAAATTAATGTTTGGTTGTTAATAATATGCTCATTGCGAATTCTGAGCTAAATACTTAGGTAAGATAAAATGCACATGTAAGAGTATAGCGCTTTCCCCCTTTCTTTTCCTTTGTGAACTGTATCAGAAAATTCAATGCCAGATTTTCCTGAAATATTGATTATGGTGCGTTGCACCATTTTTACACGGGATGTTTATATTTGAGATTAAAAGGCCCACATCAACCACGAATATTGAAATAGAGTGTTTTAAATCCTGTTGAAAATCTAGTGCATAGTTTCTTATTGGTCACATTTTGAAAAAAATAACTTTTTTTCATCTATTACATTTTTAAAATATTATATTTTCTAATAAAATATATTTAGTATTTCCATATTAAATTATGTGTAACACTGGTGTAATGTTTAAGTTTTTGTAATATTGTAGTTCAATGTGAATGCAATTTAGTGAAAAAATGATCAATTAGTTTCGTTGGGAACAGAGAAATTTTAGTGTAACAATCATTATAAAATGTCAATAATGTATAAAAAAAACTTGCATTTTAGTGCGCATTTATTAAAGGAAATAACCTTGGTGTGAGTAGACATGTAATGGACAACAGTGACTGGGCATATTGTTTAGTGCATGAATAATTTTTAAAAATTAAAATAAATGATGTCATCTGCAGTAGTGTAGTCGTAAAAAACAGACAGTTTACGCTCTAAGCAGTGGGTATATGCTTTGCCTTAAGCGTATATCTTGAGAGTGTACGTACTAACGCTTTCTTGATAAACAGGGGGTATGCGGTGCTTCTTTAAAAGAATCCAGAAGGTGTATGACGTATACCCGCGTTCAGATAGTTCTTTACAAGTAAAAAATTATCTGAACGCGGGTATACGCCATGCATCTTCTGGATTCTTTTAAAGAAGCACCGTATACCACCTGTTTATCAAGAAAGCGTTAGTATGTACACTCTCAAGATATATGCTTAAGGCAAAGCATATGTAAATTATGGCAACAGAAAATAAAAATACTTTAGCAATATTTAAAATAATGATTAAGTGTAAACACTAGATATAAATCCTATTAAAGGAAAAAAAAAACTTTTTGTGCACAGTTTTTAAAATATGTTGATTCACACATATAATTTCTTTGGAATTGAAAAGGGAAGTTTGATTTTCACTTAGTTTGCAAATGATAGTCATTATATGCATTAATGAAGACTTTAAAAAGTGTCAAATGATTGCAATAAAAAAGCAATAATACTTATTACCTATTTTTTTTACTTTCTCTGAAGTGCAGAACATTTGCTTCAGTGATAATTATTTAAAAAGGGCACGTGTTGCTTTTCATATTTATTATTCAACTTTTATTTTATAAAATCCTGATAAAAGCACAATTTTAAACACTTTTTATTAACCTTTATTTATATTTTCAAACCTCATCAGATTATAACCAGTATTAAAAAATGCTCTAACGAGCACCTAAAAAGTTAATGTTTTTAAGTGTGAACAAGTTTGAAAATGAACATCAAACGTGGCAAATGAGGTGCGTTTGTACTATAAATATTTTTATAAATATTCAGATTTTGATGCAATAGCTGTTAAATTCTTATGCAAAAATACATGAACACAAATTTGATACGATTATATATCAATTACAGAACAATCCAGCGATATTATTGCAAGTTACAGTATAGACAGATAAATAGAATTATTAAACATTTTCAACTATGTTGTAAGTGTTAAAATGCCTTATAGATTGAAATTTGACTTTCAGAAACTGATACCCAATAGAGGGTAGCATATTTTAATTCTTTTGTACAGTCGTGTATTTTGCGTACTACATACCAACTATTTAGCTAAACTTTAATTAACAGTAAAACATCCTTAAATCTAGTGAAATCACTCTTCCAGAGATTATCTTCCATAGATGGCCATGTATTTAATTCTTTGTGTGGCAGTGTATATCATTTTTCTACATTCTATAAACAACTATTGGTTAACTAAATGTAGCTCAGTGTAAAAAACAACTTATTTTTTTAAAAAAACCTTTAAGCTACTTTTGTTCATATTCTGTAATCTGTGCAGTTTCTCTTATATTACTCATCACATGATCTACAGCATTTTTTGCACAACGCAATATGCAAAAATTTAGCTGAACTTAAAAACTCATATCAAAACCAAAAATTTACATCTAGCAATCATCTCTAATATACAATATTTCGGTTGCAGTATAGTACCCGAAACCTTTTGTATGCCTCTGTAAATACCTTGCACTTTCCATGATACAGGATGTAAGTCATAGTAAACCTCAGGAACATATCTTTTTCATTATATGTGAAATAATTCAACATGATTAAACAAAATTTCACCCTATAGCATTATGTAAATGAATGCTTTTGTATGGCCCAATGCATGAATAATAAATATTTTTACACCGCATATTGTAACAGAGTGTACATTTTAGTACACTTCAGTAAATGTACATAGTTTTCATTCTGTTTGAAAGGCTGTAACACCATTAAAATGCACTTAAACATTTTGTTTTCCATTGGCTGTAATGTAACGGAAAAATTTTCGCCGTCTCTGTAATTAAACTATATATCCGATTTTCATAAAATTTGAATGAATCGACAAATTTTGTTATAATTATATATTAAAAATTTAAAAGCATTCAGTGTGATAATTTTTGCACTGTTATATGTGGACGGATGGACAGACTGAACGACGACTATTGGTGCTATGTATTTATATAGTTAAGAATGCACCTAAAAAGGGTTCGACATGTGCTGCTAATCGACCATGAAAAAAAAAACAAGGACATCGTTCTTTGCTGCAGCTCACTGGTAATGTCAACTTTAAAAAAATCGTATTTGCGCTTTTATAATTTAAAAGAAACAACTCAAAATTACGATTAAAATATGTAGTGTTTAACAAGTAGTCAGTAGAGACGCAAACTCATTAAACATGATGTAAGGCAGTATAGTATCAAAACCCTTAGTTCCTGTTGCGTATCGCACTCATGCTACGCCACCAAGCACGAACGCACTGTAGAACTGCAGAAAAAACTGATTTGTAGTGCAATACAGTGTGAACAGTGCAATTAAAATGTAAAGCATAATGGTAAGTTTTAGTAAAGTTCCGCAAATTTTTTTTAAATAGAAAAGGTGCAAAAGTAATTTTTTCAAAGTTGGTATTGACAGTGATATGCAGCCAAGAAAAGATCCCATGTCCTTTCTCATTCTCACTTGTCGAATACTTTTTCATACTTCAAAATATTTTTACCTTTTTTAGTGCTTGTTAGACCATTTTCAATAATAATCATTTAATTAAAAAAAAAAAAAAACTGAAAATTTTTTAATATTGTGAAACACAAAAACAAAATTGTCACTGTTAAAATTTTCTTGTATTAAAATTATCAAGAAAATCATTGCGTTGTCATAAAAAATGCACGATATCTGAAAAATAAATGAAAGAGTCGAACGAAACATTTACAATGTGTTCACACCTTTATTCAAAAAATTTAAAGTTACACCAGCTTAAATACATCCAAGGTACTTTTTCGAATTGAACATTCCAAGTTCTAAAAATTCTAGAAATTGAATAACAATTAATTAAAGAATACTCCTGAATAGTAGGCAAGCACAAAAGTATTTCTAAGCAAAAATGAATTTTAGGCAGCTTCCTTCAAACGGGATTCGAACTAACTACCCACTGCTCAGCAACCAAATGTCTTTCCTCCGACAAAGTTTAATACAGGATACACTGACAGTTTTGAAATAATAGCTATGTAATAAAATCGTAAGTCATGTGATTATTATCAGTAGTTCCGGGCTGGCCACTTCCCTTTTTAGGTGTGTTCGTAATTATGTAAATACGTAGCACCTTATAGTGGTCGTTCAGACCGTCCGTCTGTTCGCATATAATAACGCAAAAACTACCCAACCGAATCGTTTGAAATTAAAAATACATAATTATTACATAAGTTTGTCGACTCATTTCAAATTTTATGAAAATTGGATGCATAGATCAATTACAGGGGCAATCAAAAGTATTCCATTACATTACGGTCAATGGGGGAAAAAAGTTTCAAATGCATTTTAATCGTTTGAAATTTAAAATACATAATTATTACATAATTTTGTCGAGTTATTTCAAATTTTATGAAAATCCGATGCATAGATCAATTACAGGGCCAATCAAAAATATTCCGTTACATTACGGTCAATGGGGAAAAATGTTTCACATGCATTTTAATGGTGATACATTCATTCGAACCTAATAAAATTTATATGCAACTATGAAGTACATATTATAATATACATTTTACATAATTTGTGGTGCAAAGAATATTTGTTATTGATTTACAAGGCCACACAAAAGTATTCCATTGCATAATGGCATAGGGAGAACATTGTTTGATGAGCGCTTTAATTGTAATTCACTATTTACAATTTTATGAGATTGATATATGAGAGTAATATTTTTAAAACTGCGTTATCGAACAAACACACCTCATTTGCTACGCTTCACGAGCAATTTCCAACTTGTTATTTTTATAGGGCCCATTTTGCCACTTTGATGTTAGCTCGGCACAGATGGCTCAATCACCAAAACGATTTCCACCGCCATTATTTCTTTAAAACTAGCATTGACTTCATTTAAAATACATCAATTTTATTTAAATCTTATACGCAGTATAATCAAGAAGCTCGGAGACATCTTGTGAAAAAATATTATCTTGAACAGTTAACTGCAGCGAAGCATATTCACCTTCAAAGTAATCACCTTGTGTGACATGCACTTCTGCCAGCGTTTCTATAACTTCTGGAAGCCATTTCTTGCAACTTCCAATAAGGCCTCCTGCGATGTTGTTTTCACCTCATCTGATGACAAAATTCGGCGTCCCTGGAAGTGTTTCTTCATTGATGGGAGCAGGTAAAAGTCACAATGTGCTATGTCCAATTGATAGAGGGAATGTAGAAGCACATTAGTGCGACTTTTGACGAGAAATTGTTTTTCCAGTTGGTATCGATGTGCTGGTGTGATCTCAAGCAAAATAAAACTACGTGTAGCCTCGGCAAAAGTCGCCCAACGCAATTATCCCCTTCGATGTATTCTTGGTCCTCTTTAAAGCATCGGTGCTTTTCATAAACCAACTAAGCACTGTAAAATTTCCAACTGAGCTAAAAAATTGTCCTAGCCAGGAATAGAATTTAGAAACTTGGCTTAGAGGGCCAATGTAAACCCTTTACCATTTAAGCTAACTGGGGAATAATCGGCGGGCATTCCTCGCTCAGATAACCTTATTGGTCTTAACATCTGGTCTGTCATTTAGACAGCTGGACAAAATAGGCCGGTTTATTCTGTCTAACTGTCTAAATGATCTAAAAATTCACCAATCGTTTGATTGTGTTGAAATTATAGTATGACAGTTATATATGGTGCCAAATTCAGAGAAAATATTTAATTTCTAAGTACCCGTTTTGGCATTGGTAATATTAAAAGTCTATTTTCCAGCCGAATCTGGAAAAATGTTGCCAGCGTTTCGACTTCATTTGTTGTCAACTCTTCTACAACTGAATAACTTTTCGAATCTTCATTCCCATTAAAATCCATAGTGATACCAAAGTGACACACTTATCAAAGTTTCTCAACTATGTGAAATATCCCAATGGTCTTTTGGTATCTCAAAATGTTAGGATACAAAATTCAGTCAAGATCATATAGTGGGTTTTCTAATTACATCCCGTGTGCAATTTTATGATTAAGTATCGTGAGTGGTCTAATTTTTTTTCCTTATGTATTGTAGACTAAGAAAAGCGATGCTGGAGATCCGGGACCCGCGGCGGGAGGGGGAAAGGGGCAAGAAAAAAATTAAATTTCACAGTAAAAAAGAAAAAACTATGTATGAATATTAATGATTAAAACTTTTATAGAATGAGAAAAACATTTGTGGACATCCGTGACCCGCGACTGGGGAGGGGGAAGGGAGGGGTAAGGGTCAAAAGGGGCAGGGAAAAAAATTCAATTTCACAATAAAAAAAGAAAAAATATGTTTAAATATAAATGTATAAAACTTTTATGGAATGAGAAAAAACATTTGTGGACATCCGAGACCCGCGAGTGGTGAGGGGGGAAAGGTAGAAAGGGGCAAGAAAAAAAATTCAATTTCACAATAAAAAAGAAAAAATATGTATAAATATTAATGTTTAAAACTTTTTTAGAATGAGAAAAACATTTTTGGACATCCGGGATCCTCGACTGGGAAGGGGCAGGGGACGGGAGGAGAGGGGAAAGAGTTGAAAGGGGCAAGAAAAAAATATTTCACAATAAAAAAGAAAAAAAATATGCATAAAAATTAATATTTAAAGCTTTTATAGAATGTGAAAAACATTTGTGGACATAGGGGATCCGCGACTGAGGATTGAAACGGGCAAGAAAAAAAATTTCCATTTCACAATAAAAAAAAATATGCATAAATATTAATGTTTAAAATCTTTATAGAATGAGAAAAATATTCTGACATCAGGAAACCACAACTGTGAAAGAGGAGAGGGGGGAAAGAATTAAATGGGTCAAGGAAAAAATTTCCATTTAAGATATATATACATATATGTACAAGAATATTAATGTCTTAAGCTTTCATAGAATGAGAAAAGCATTGGTGGACGTCTGGGGAATAGAAGAGGTTGAAAGAGGCAATAAAAAAATTTCGTTTAAAAAATAATTATATATAAATATTCATGTTTAAAGCATTTATTGAATGAGAAAAGCAATGATGCAATCCGGGACTCACGAATGGAGAAAAGGAGGGGAGAAGAGGGAAAAGAGTTTAAAGGGCCAAGAAAAAGAAATTTCTATTTCAAAATAAATTTATATATATATACAATATACATACATATTAATGTTTAAAACTTTATAGAATGAGAAAAGCATTGATAGATATCCGGGACCCTTCGATGGAGAGGAGTAAGGGATGGGAAAGGTTTAAAAACGGTATAAAAAAGTAAAAATTCGTTTAAAAATATACATACATATAAATAAATATTAATGTTTTCCAAATTAATCGATTTTTTGAGCAAATTTTGACGTAGTATTACTGCAACAGTTTTATTGTTATCAATGTATGTTATTCTGGCATACAATCTCTGATTGCAACACCAGAGTCAGAGGATTTTTTTTTTGAACTGCACTTATGCTAATCCATAAAGAACTATCGAGAATGTCTGTAGTCAGTTCTTTTGTGCTAAGTTCTTCTAAATGAAGCATTATTAGCTTACTTTTGACCTGGGTTTTTGCACATTGTTCCATGGCTTGTGCATAAGGATCATGGAACTGCTGTTAACTCGTATTTTCCGATATATTCCTTGAATTTATATCAGAACGCGAACGGCAAAAAACGACAAGACGGTTAAACAACTTTTCATCATCCTTTATTTCTAGAACCCCTTCTGCATTTCCATTTTTTACTTTGCAACAACAGAACTTTGCAACTTTACCATTGTTTTACACAATTTTAATTTTCTTTGTGAAAAATGAATCCCATAAATTCTTTGTTCTATTAATAATATGTTCATTGACAAATTTTTAGTATTCTTGTAAACCAATGTATATAGCCTTCTCGAAACATTAATATTTATGTAAATACTTTTTTTTCAAATGGAATTTTTTTTCTGGCCTCTTTCAATCCTTTCCCCCCTCCACATTCGTGGGTTCAGGATGTGAACCGTTTCTTTTCTCATTCTATAAAAATTTCTAATACTAATATTGATATACATATACACTGCTCAAAACAATTAAAGGATATTTGAAGTTTTATATAAAATAAAGATATAAACGAATTTTTTTTCCGAAAATAGAAGAAGAGAATCACAAATGCAAATTTTTCTGGTTTTCAAATTGTGGAGTATGCAAATTTTGAGTTCGACGTCAAAAACGTCGCTTCAGCGGCAGCGAATGAAATTTGACTTCAACTGGATAAAAGAGAATGAAGACAAGGTTGATCGGCATTCAGTGATTGCTTTGTTTCGATGAGTACGATGTCTCAGCGAAGTCATTTGACAGATTCAGAAGCTTGGAGAATTGTTGGTAGGTTAGAAGGGGGCCAAACTCAAGCCGAAGTAGCGCAAGCCATTGGAGTGTCACAAAGTGTCATTTCCAGGATCTGGAACCGTTTTTTGGAGAGTGTATGTGCAGACCGAAGACCAGGCAAAGTCGTAGACGGGCAACAACGCCCAATGAAGATCGGTGTTTTGCGTTAACAGCTCGGAGACACCGAAACAGGAACGCTACTCTTCTCCAACAACACCTTCGCTCGGCTACAGGCACCACGATTTCAACTCAGACTATCCGAAACCGGCTCCATGCTGTAGGTCTGTATGCTCGCCGACCGATGATATGTGTTAGATTAATATCAAGGCATCGTCGCGACTGCAGGGAGTAGGAAACCGAGCATGTCAACTGGAAGAGAAAGGAATGGAGCAATATTCTGTTTTCTGACGAGTCCCATTTTTCAGTGCATCCGGATAATAGGCGTATTTTCATCTGGAGGGACCGTGGCAGTAGGAATAATCCTGCGTTCGTGCACGAAAGTGTCAGATTTGCCGGTGGAGGAGTGTTGGTGTATGGTGGCATCTCCACTGACGGGCGCACTGACCTCTACATCATTCGAGATGGAGCTCTGACTGGTCGCCGATATAGGGATGAGATCCTCAGACCTATTGTAGTCCCTTACGCTGCAGCAATCGGAGATAACTTCATTTTAATGGACGATAACTGCAGGCCACATAGTGCAAACCTGGTGGAGGATTTCCTTTTCGAGGAAGGAATCGTTCGGATGGAATGGCCAGCGTGTTCTCCAGAGAATTGTGAACATGAATCCAATCGAGCACGTTTGGGACGCTCTAGGAAGACGAGTTTCTGGCCGCCAACAACCTCCACAAACTTTCCAAGAACTGGAAAGAGCTCTTCTGGAAGAGTGGTGCAGAATATCCCAACTCGTCATTAATAGCCTCATTGAGTCCATGCCTCAAAGGTGTTCAACGTTCCTGCCGCCCGTGGAAACCATACCCCCTACTGAAAATGATTTTCTTTGAAGAAAACACATTTTCTTATTCTTTTTTTCTCATATGCACAAATTGTGTTTTTTTCCTTTTGTACACAAATGCCCAATAAAATGCATTTTTTTCTGCCTAACATGTGTAATTTATTCTCATATAACCTACTATGTTTGTCGACCATGTATCAATCAGCTAAAAAGTTTCCCAGATACAAATCCACCTTAAACTGCAATATCCTTTAATTGTTTTGAGCAGTGTATTTTAAAACGGATTTTTTTCATGCCGCTTTCAAAGCTTTGCCCTTCCCTTTTCTCCTCTTCCTCTCCCCAATCGCGAGTCCCGAATGTTCACTAATACTTTTCTCATTCTATAAAAGTTTTAAATAGTAATATTTATGTATGTATATTTATTTTTTTTAAATGGAAAATATTTCCCCTTGACCCTTTCACCTCTGTCCCTCCCCAATCGTAAGTCCCGAATGTTCACAAATATATTTCTCATTACATAAAAGTTTTAAACATTAATATTTATACATATGTTTTTCTTTTTTATTGAGAAATTGATTTTTTTCTTACACTTCCCCTCCTATTCACCATTTGTGAGTCCCGAATGACCATCATTACTTTTCTCATTCAATAAAAGTTTTAAATAATAATATTTATGTATAAATATTTTTAAGCTAATTATTTTATCGCCCCTTTCAACCCTTTCCCTTCCCCTTCTATTCAACAGTCGTGGGTCCCAGACGTCCAACAATGCTTTTATCATTCCGTAAAAGCTTTAAACATTAATATTTCTGTATAAATTTTAAATGGAATTTTTTTCCTTGCCTCATTTAATCCTTTTCCCTCCCCAGTCGCGGGTTTCGGATGTCCACAAATGTTTTCTCATTCTATAAAATTTTTAAACACGAATATTTATGCATATTTTTCTTTTTTATTGTGAAATGGAATTTTTCTTACCCTTTTCAACCCTTTCCCCTCTCCTTACCCTTTTCAACCCCTCCCACCCTTCTCTCCAGTCGCGGGTCTCGGATGTCCACAAATGTTTTTCGCATTCTATAAAAGTTTTAAACATTAATATTTATACATATTTTTTCTTTTTTATTGTGAAATTAATTTTTTTTCTTGCCTCTTTCGACTGTTTCCCCTCCCCAGTCGGTGTCCCGAATGTCCACAAATGTTTTTCTCATTCTATAAAAGTTTTAAACATTAATATTTATACATAATTTTTCTTTTTTATTGTGAAATTGAATTTTTTTCTTAACCTTTTTTACCCTTCCCCCTCCCTTCCCCTCCACCTCCCCAGTGGCGGGTCTCGGATGTCCACAAATGTTTTTCTCATTCTATAAAAGTTTTAAACATTAATATTTATGCATGTTTTTTCTTTTTTATTGTGAAATTGAATTTTTCCCTTGCCCCTTTCGACCCTTTCTCCTCCCCCTTCGCTGTCACGGGTCCCGAATGTCCACCATCGCTTTTCTTAGTCTACAATACATAAGGGAAAAAATGAGACCACTCACGATACTTAATGATAAAACTGCACACGGGTCTATGAAAAGCTGTAATCAGAAAACGCACTATATATAACAAATGTAATAATTATAAAAACTATTAACTTAAACTGAAACCTCGTAAGAGAACGATACTTTCTATAACAGTTAGTTAGTATTATGTTATCACCTATATATGAGGTAATGGCTGCATTCACGCACTCGATAATGGAAACCCTAGATCTCCTTATCGAGCTTGTGGATCAGATATCCTTTTGAAAAAAATTTAAAATTCCAAAATTCTCAAAAACCTGAATTAAACACTTTTTTGAGTTGT
Organism: Maratus speculifer; assembly: GCA_964019185.1. Lineage (NCBI taxonomy): Eukaryota > Metazoa > Arthropoda > Arachnida > Araneae > Salticidae > Maratus > Maratus speculifer. The sequence continues at coordinate 28,746 of CAXHSM010001129.1, forward strand.
CTTGCGATCACTCTTTGAAGGCAGGATTCAAGGAAAATATCTTTAATTTCTTTCTGGGGGAATATACGAGCACAATGACAAGAAATATCTAAATCAGCTTTGAGGTCCTTTATGTTTTACTAACGATATACTTGTGTAAATGTGCTTTTTCTTCTTAAGAGGTTGAAAAAATTATTAGTTCAGTGGTTTAGAGAGTAATTTTTATTTAAAAAGTAAGAAAAAAGATAAGTTACCTTAAGTTTCAGATTGTAATAGCCAGATGGGAAAAGAAGCCGTCAAAGCTCGTGACAATGGTGGATCTAATAGGGGCGAAGGGGCGATCGCCACTGCCCCTTAGGCTAATAAAGGGTCTTCAAAATGACATTACGCATCCTCACAGGAGAAGATTTGTGAGGAAACTCGAATATATTATTGTGGGGAAGCTCGTGGATGGTTCGTGCTAGTTTTAAATCCACGAGGCCCGATCTGGATAAGGTCGTTTTTTAGAGCGTGTCGTATCCTAATCTTACATTTTTCGGCAGATTCGAATCGAGCCAAACTTTTTTTTTCTTCCAGGTTGAACTTGGCTTGGTCTTCGTAATATCTAGAAGTCTGTATAAAGAAAATTTCCAAATCACAGCTCGGTATGGGATGAAAGCTACAAAACACATGATAAGCATTATTGGCCTTCTCGCGATTCACTCACTCCTCTAAATTCTTTCCCTGGAGCCCACAATTTGTCTGGCATCACACTTTTTTCTTATTCTTAAACATTAAATTTTTGCTGTATATTTGTTAAGTGAAATCTTTAGAAATTTAATTTGATAAGATAAGTTACAAAGATGCATTTTTTAATATCTTCTTTTTTCTAAGCTTTGAAATTATGATCTTCTTTTATTATCCGTTTTTCATCATCCTTAATTGTCTTGCTGGATTTTCATTTGAATATAATTATCTAAGTCAAATTTTCTCATAGTGATTATCTAAAAGTACTACATAATTGCATAAATAGCCATTAATATATATTTTTTTCCTGTATTCATTAATTTCGAACATAATCGAAAATAAAATAGGAGCATAAGTAAGTGTGCTTTATGAATCATTTTACTTCCAAGATGTAGGCTGGGTTCGAGTCGATTTTTCATCTTTTACACCATGCCGCCCATAATGTTTGGTGTGAGTTGTACTTGGGCATATGCCTGTACATTTCAGCCCGGGTAAAACTCTAGATGAAATATCGAAACCACGTTTAATTTTTATCGTAATATTTCTTTGAGCCATCATCCTATAACTACTAAAGATACCAGTTGTCCTAAAATGGACAGACTGGGTTTTAATTTCTAAAACTTGCTAATGGTGATATAGTCCAGTCAAATGGTAAAAAATGATTACAAAAATTAGGGTAGAGCTAATTTTTTAATATGTTGTATGGGTAAGTACTATGACTAATTTCCACAAGTTTGCCAACAAAATTTTTTGCCGCTGGCGCCGCCATCTTGGAAAAACCTCTAATTTATCGGACTGTTTTTAGTTTTTACAAAATATTTGCTGAAATATCCATCTAACAAAAATGTTTTTAAACTTTTTTACAAAGTGGACTAAATTTGCCACAGTTTGAGTACAATTGGATTTTTATACCTATAATAGTTAGTGAGTTATAGCTCTTCAAAGTTACGCAAAATTCTTCAAAAAAGATAAAATTCGAGAATTTTCGGGTAATTTTTACACATAACTTTAAAATTGCGAGTCCTACGATAGAAAACTATTTATAACTTTCACACAAGAGTTAGTTTGTACAATTTGACTACCGATTAGTTTCCGTGTGTTAAAAATATCACGAGATAGAAAGTTTTAGAAAATATTGTTTTCGCCAAATGCATCCCTCAAATATTATTTTTTTTTTCAAATTTATTTAAGTGAGGATCAATAACAGAATTAAAAACTAGTTATGTGTACCTTAATGATTTTATTTACACATTTAAACACAATCTATAAAAAACTTTACATAAAGTTTATAATGTCACTTACGATTTTTGGCGCTTAGAAGGGCCTGGGCGGTCGATAGCGGAATTTTCATCGTCATTTTCTACTGATGTACCAATGTTTATAGAGTTGAGTGAAAGATTTTCAGTATCTTCGTTCTCATCTTCTCGCAGCATGTCGATGGATTCCATATCATCTTCTTCCTCCAAGTCAGAGGCTAAGAAAAGTTCAGGTGTATTTTCACAGGACTGGCCATTGCAATGCTTGCAAATATTTGTGCAGTTTAGTCCTGCTTTTCGACACCCACATGCTTTCAAACATCCTTTTTTGCAAGCGCAGAAGATTGTGTGGAGGATCGAATCTGGAGCTGCGTCATTGTTTGCTTTTATGGGAAAGAGACCCATCGAAGTGTTCACCCAACCCCACATCAGTGGATCATTTTTTTCCCCTAACCATGATTGAACTTGGAGATATGTAAGCATCGTATGCAGTTGAGCAGCATCTCTTGTTGGAGGTAACCTAGCTAGGTTGAATTTCGTCCTGGAAGCAGATTTTATGAACATGTAATACCGAAGCTCATCGATGTTTTGTATTGTTAGGTCACCTCCATACAATCGAATCAGGAAATGTTCTCCCACTTTTTCCAATTCTTCCAACGTTGCATTAGGGTTCAAAAAAGCTGTTGTCTTTTCTTCAAGTTCAGGATACTTTACAACCAGTGAACAAAACTGGTTTTTCCCGTGGCCAAAAAGTGCTGAGGTGGTATCACACCCATTGAAAGCGTGGAGGAACAGTAGGATTTTGGAAAAGCTGTAGAGAAACGAATTAGCTGAGTAAAATATATCAGGAGTTTTACCTCTTCCGCACTTTTGAAAGAACACGTTATTTTTGTAAGGCGATTGTAATGCTGTGAGGAGTACAAGTAGATCAATATCCTCTCCGACTATGAAAACATTATCATACAGAGAGGCTTTTGAAATCGCAGTGTTGACAATCAATACATCAGCATCTTCAACTGCCTGTTGCACATGTATTAAAGCTTTTTCTAATAAATTTTTCAAAAAATCAATGAAGTGTTTCTTGTTATTGTTATTGGCAAGAAATTTTTCTTGTGTACTTTGAAATATAGTGGTGCTGTCGAAGATGATGTCCGGAGTAGAATGCATAGATCTACGAAGTCGTTCACAGTTTTTGGTGAATTTTTGATCAGCGCTTAAAGGATAACCATCAAAGATTACAGAAACGTTCATACCGTAATGGGTTCGCAAATATTTTATGTAGCTATCTGCTATAGCCATGAATGTAGTATGTCTACGCCACACTACTTTATGTAAAATATGACCGCCATCAACAACAACATATTTACTTCCATCGGAAATGTCTTCATTCTTCAATGGAATAAATGAATCATAAAATGATGATTTGGTCCCCTTACGCATACCTGTACCTGAAAATAATGACATGGGGTAAGGAGATAGCTGGAACTTGAAGAATTTCTTCAAATCTTCATCAGATTGTTTGGAAATGCACAACCTGTGAAATATTGTGAGGGGATCTATAATTAGCTTATCGTTTCCAATTTTTACGGTATTACTGGTGCCCGCGAGGGTGACTACCTTCTTCTTGCGTTGAAATTTGACATCTTGAAAATTATTGCCGACAATTCTTGCTAATCCATCTTTTCCAATCTGTTCGGACAGGTGGCAGTTTACTTCTTCGCCTCCAATGATTCCTGAATAAATGGACATTATTGCATCATTTTGAGGGAATGGATAGTGTTGACAAAACCACATATAGAGTTTTGCAGCATCTTTTGTATCTCGGGCAACACGAGCAGGCCTCATGTCTATGTGTTGTTCAGAGCTGGCTGACGTGATACCACAGTATTTCTCAATTTCAGAGCAAATACATTGAAGGTACACCATCCCCAGAGTCCAGCGAGTAAGCACAGCTTCTGTAATTCCTCGACCTGTTGTCAGCCCTCCAGATGTTTTCATCATTCTCATCAGGGTCTGTTCTATGGTCTGATCGGTCCATATACCAGACCAAAATTTTTTTGTTCTCCTGACGGTAAAGCATCCACGGGTCGTAAAGGCATTGTATTCAACTGGATCCATTCTAGTTTCTAAGGCTAACATATCTTGCAGATATAGATGGGCGCATTTTGCGTAGAAAAAATGTCCTGCAGCATGAAAATAAGGCAACATTTCTTGGACACAGGCAAGATGGAAATGCCAATCTCCCTTTCTTTCTGCTTCTATAAACTGCTTTACTAAAGTGACCATGCGAAAATATTGCATCCATAGTTTAGCGGTGGGTCCACGATTTTCAAGGTTATGCATTGCCTCTCTGAATTTTCTCTTGATAATTTCAAATTCCTCGTTTTCCTCAATAGTTAGAACGACACATGTCTCCAAATCAACAAACACGTTTTCCATCATATTTTTTTCATCCTCTGTCAGTTGAACTGTCTCCCAAATAAGTTTTCCCAAAACGAGATGAACTAAATTATGTGCTCGCACAGCCCTCGAATACGCGTGCCCGTTCATCATCTTTTCAATGCTGTTTTCTGCATACACCGTACTCAAAAGCTCCTTAAGCCCACTTCCAGCCATAATGGTTCCAAGTGTTCCCATGTAGGACATGAGAAGATGAAATCCCCCTAGGCGGAGGACCACATTTTTCAATGCCGGGTCATTACAGTTCTTTATTATGTCCTGTGCTTTAATATAGAGGGGCTGGTCAAGGGTGACAAAACATGTCTTTTGATCACTTGCTCTACACTTGTCGACCGCGAATCGAAGAGCTGAATAAATCGTGTCATATTGCGTCGGAGGATTATTGATGAAAGGAAGACATATAATCTTGGAACGTTGATAGAACTCGTCTCTAGTTGCATTTTCCATAAATCCGTTCCACCCTGGAACTTCCACATTGCTTAAACTCTTCCCATACAGCCATAGAATATCCGTACCTGTAGGAAATATTTCACCATTTAAAGGCTGAATCTCATTCAGATTAACAATGGAAACATTTTTCAAGCCTTCATCGTTACTTTTCTTAAACGTCAGTAGTTCAATGTTACCACTAGTTTTTTAAATAAATTCTGCAGCAGAGCACCGCATGACACGGGTGATATTATTCTGAGGTTTTACTGACTCGTAAGGATTAACCACCATTATTCCTCCCATGGCATGGAAAGTCCCCAAACCATCAAGAGTGTTCACATTGAAGTCGGCATTGTCGAACACAAATTGACAGAATGATCCCTTCTCGATAATTGGTTTTTCAGATTCCATTATTGCGGATAATTCCAGTTAAGATACATCAGTGTAGCTCGATGAAAACCCAAACGATGACAAGAGATCAGTAAGGTGTTTTGATCCAAAACGCTTATACAAATAAACGCCAATTCCATTTAAAAGTGATGAAATGAAGGAACAAGGACGCACAGCTGAAATTACTGCATGTGAAAGCGCAATACACTTTATTTTCCATCCAACCAAAGAGCCACGCTTGTGTTTCAGAATCACTCGTTCAAAGAAATGTAAAAGTGATTGAGGGATCACAGAAGTCGCATCAGTCAAAAAGTTATCAGGTGGCGTGTATTCAGTGACATTGTACACCTGTGAACGAATGTCCCCTCGGATAATATCAGCAGCAGCCTCAACTATTCGTAGTTTTTCTTCGACAGGGTCTGTCTTACGGTTTTTATACCATGATTCTGATATAACCTTGTATCCTACATTTCTGAAACAAACAATAGTCTTTTTGCGGAAATTCTCAGCAATTAACAAATCTTCTCCATACTTCTGAAAAAGGCAAGCTTTAATTGTTCTTACGTCAGGGATGTAATCACATTCAACCCTTGCAATCAGTTCATCCATAGAAAATTGACATTCGGATGAATTTTTCTCAAGATATAAAAAAATCTGCTCCATTGCTACGTCGATATTATTGCTATGGATACGTCCTCTTTTGTTACTAGTTGGGGGTAACTTAAACACCTTCTGTTGGCAAAAAAGATGATATCGTGCATCCACTGCTACTAAATCCTCCTCGTTCTTCAGACGGTCAATTCTTTCTTTTCCCCACTCATCTCCTCGTTTTTCAGCTGCTTTCAATATTGTGTCTCGCACTTCCAATTTCTCAACTAATATTACTTTATTTCTTTTAGATAATTTAGTCCTCTTCATTGATTCCAAGAATTCGTTGGTTATATCTTCTGCACACAAAAAACACTTGGTTTGAAAGTTGAAACTTGTGCCTCCTGAACGAAGTTTTGGTTTCGTTTGCTTATCTTTTGAACCTCCACGAATGTATGCTTCGATCATTCGTGAGTTAATGTAACTTTTATAGCAACCATCATGCAGAGTAAGCTCGTTTATAGAATTCAAAAAACGTTCGTGATTTGGAAGACCACGTTTGACACTTGCTTTTAGTAGAGTTTGTATACCTCTTTGCTTCACAATTCTAGTTTCCCCTTCACTTAAACTGTTGTTACAAATAAAACATAAATTCCTATCAGGAGTAGTCATATTGCATTAAAGAAAAGATAAGTCAGAAATGATCTCTAAGAGCTGCAGTACGCGACTGGATATAACTGCCGCTCGAGCGAGGGTTTGTACTATTTTTAACTCTCTCTACCAGCTATTGGTTAGAATCCCCCCCTCTCCTCTATCCCCATTGCTCTCGCATGCTACAACTTGTATTGGTTCATGCGACAACGGTCGAAAGTCATTGCATTCTCCCCCCCCCTCCCCTTTCCCCCAACACAAATCTACTTGAACGATAGAATGCGGGGGAAATATTTACTTTAATAGTTTTTCCCTTTTTTTTCTAACGATTTTTATATACCTACTGCCTACAGTTTTTATGAGGGCAAGCATAAAATAACGTTTTAAGCGTGGAGGATGAAAAGAGTCGCTATTTAGAAGATACTATTTGATAAATATGGTGAAAAACTCTAAAATTTCTCTTTTTCGGAAAGTTTCGCCTAACTTTGAAGAATCGTAACTTCAAAACTAATTGAGTTAAAATAACAAGTCTGAGCTTAAATTTTAAAACACTAAGTCTACTTTAAAAAAAGGTAAAACTTTTTTTTATCACATGTTTGATTTCACATATATTTCGGAAAAACTAAAAAAAGTTTGAAAATTTCGTCATTTTTTCAAGATGGCGTCGCCGCCGGCAAAAAATTTTGTTGGCAAACCTGTAGAAATTAATCTTAGTACTTACCCATACAACATATTAAAAAATTAGCTCTACCCTAATTTTTGTATTTCAACGTAAATTATTATTACCATTTCACTGGACTAATAGCTATTAAAAAATACATGCTAGATTAATAAGATGTCAGGAACATTGGTGATTCATTTTTCAATTTTCGAAATTTTTAAACTCTTGCTGCACATTCCGCAATGCCCATAGCCAATACAAAAGAAGCGAAATTTGAGTAAATTTATTTTCGCAACAAATTCCTTTTTTATGATCCAATTCTATAAAAAAAACTTCATAAAATTTAGTTTCATTCATTCATAAAATTTAGTTTACATATTTTACTTTTAAAATACTGTGTACAAACTTGAAATATGTAGTGAAATAAATCCGCAATTTTTAACCCAATTTTAATCAATAAATAAATATATATATATATATATATATATATATATATATATATATATATATATATATATATATATATATATATATATATATATATATATATATATATATATATATATATATACTCAAGTCGAAGCATTCGGTTTCCAAAAATTTATCAATCAGAAAATTCAAACATAAAAAGTAATCAAAAGTCGAGGCAAATGGTCCCCATAAGAAATCAATTTTTTCAATCGTTCCCAGAAACTGACTTCATTTTTGTTCAAAGATCGCATAAAAAACGCCATTTTGATCAAAAAGTCGCGAGAAAAGCCGAATTTAGTCAAAGAACCAATAAAAAAATTTGAAATTATTTAAAGGATCGTGCAGATAACACTAATTTTGTCAAATAGCCACGAGAAGTCTTAAAAGTGCTTATACGATCACGGAGAAAGTGCGAATTTCTTTTAACAAAATCTCAGAAAATAACTTAAAATTTGGCTTGGTAATTATTTAGAAGAAATAAATGCTCTTTAAGGACAGTTTTGAAAAAAAAAAATCGAAATTTAAAAAGGGTGAAAATGCGTGAAAAGCGTTCTAAATTGCGATTTCTACGTTTAGAAAATAACAAATCGATTTCAAAAACATTGGTTGTAATTTGTTATTGATTGTAAATTGATAGAGACAGTCCTTGCTTCAATATAGGCTAAATTTTTTTGCTGTTTTCAATATCATCTGAGGGCTGCAAGAGTAAGAAAATGTTCTTAAATGCATTTTTTGTACAAATGAGGGGGTATTTTGAAATTTTGCATGATAATTATTTAAAAGAAACAAGTGCTTTCTAAGAACTGCAGAAAGAAAATTGCAAATTTAAAAAAAAAATAAAGTGAATGAAAAGAATTCTAAAAACCTTCTAAATTATGATTTTTATTTATTTTACGAAATACTATACCGATTTAAAAAGTAATGATTGACAATTGGTGATGATTGTCCCTGTTCAAACTTAAGATATATTTTATATGCGCTCCACAACCACAAAAAGATTGAAAAAAACTAAATTGCTATTGCTGTGATACTAATGTGGCTAGAAAATTTAAGTATGGCATGATAGTTACTTATAAAATACAATTGTCCTCTAAGAATAGTCAAAAGTTATTTCGAAATTTAAAAGTTATGACGCGATGAGAATGAGCTAAAGGCTTTCAAAAAAATTGCTAAATTGCGATTTTTGGGCAATCTTAGGATATAATAAACTGATTACAAAAATAATGGTTGTGGGTCAGTGGCGACAATCTCTAATCCTACACTGGCTATAATTTTAGCCGATGCCACTACTACTTGGTGTTGGCAAAAACAACAAACTTTCGAAAAATGTCCTTGAATTTTTTAATAATTACTTTTCTATATGATAATAGGAAATATGCAATAGATTTCAAAATTAATATCTGTAAATTAATGGTGGCAGTCATTGCTTTAACATAGGCATTTTACTGGTGCCACTAACCCTAGAGAAATGCTAGATGGTAGAGAAGAAGAATGGAATTCGTCACGACAGTTAATTAAAAGATGCCAATGCGTACGAAGAAGATGGTTTCTAAAAAAACTAAAACTTCAAATTAATAGTGGTTGGTTGTATAGATTTTTTTGGCGCAAGGTCCCCCTAGGGACATGCTGCGCCAAGAACAAGGTTAAGTGGAAAACAAAAAAAGTAAGGTAAGTGTTAAAAGATGCCAAATGTAAAAGTCACTTAAAAGACTATCATAGACATGAGTAAAAAGGTAAAAGCAAAAAGATGATATATGAAATTGTAATACAATCAAGAACAAGGTAGGAATAAAAAGCCAAAATTGATTATAAAATATAAAAAGTGAATGTCACATTAAAAACTTGTGATAGATATGAATTAGGTGGATAAAAGCAATGCGGTGATACATGAAGTTAAAAACCAATTAAAACCAAACAAAGATATTTAATAAGTGTAAAAAGATAAAATTCTAAAACTAGTGATGCAATGATACATGTAAAAAATATAACTGGTTAAGATTGGAGCAATCAATAAAAAAATAACATGAAAGTAAATAAAATGTAAAAATATTTTAAATACAGAGTAAAAAGTGAAAGTTAAAAAATTAATTTAACTAGGCACATACTCCTCAAACATAGTGTTTTCCTCGGAATCCGAGCCACTGTCGTAAGTCTCGGATTCCATAGCTTCTTGGACATAGTGCTACAGTTGTCTGGGATCTTTAAAATTTCTTTTGCATGGGCTAAGTGATGAATTTTGCAATCTTTTAACGACAGTCTTCCGCCGTGGGGTTACTGGAGTTGGGGTATTTATGGTTTCTGTTCGTTTTTTCTGCGATTTCTGTAATGTTTTTAACTAGTAACATTTTGGGCCCCAGTCTTGGTCCCTTCTTTCTGAGCACCAGTTTTTACAATTTGACTAGAGTTGGGTTTTTTAGAGCTTAATGCTGATGAGTTCGAGTCATTTTTTGGTGAGGTAACGGCCTTCGTCTCATTTAGATGTTTGGATAATCCCTTAGATATAGCTTGAGATTTCTGACTCAGTTTCTCAAGACAAGTTATTTTTACAGGTTCTGTGGATGGTAGCCAGCGTTCTAATGGCGGATTTACAACACATTTAGTAGGGAGACAGATATCCCGGCTTTCTTTAATTGGCGTGCTAGTTGATTGGGTTTTAGTAGATTTATTAGGTGAATATGTGGAATCAGTTTGAGTACTTACGTGTCTTACGGTTCTTGATTGCTGCTTGAGTAAGCTGGAGTAGGAAATTCCAACGGATGGTGTTCTGGATTCAACAAGTTTGCGGGCATCAGGGTAAGACATATTTTGAGTAATTTTAACAGTCAGAATTTCTTTTTCTCTGTTCCAATTTGGATAAGTGCGTGAATAGGCAGTATGATCACCCTTACAATTTGCGCAACGTTCGGATTTATCACATAATTCATTGTCGTGGCCGACTTCTGCACAACGTGCGCAGGTAAGAGATCCACGACAATTTGTTTTATTATGGCCGTAACGCTGGCATTTAAAACAACGGAGAGGATTTGGTATGTATGGTCGGACTGGACAGCTTAGGTAACCAGCTTTAATTTTAGTTGGTAAAGTAGGACTATTGAATGTTAAAATTATATGTTTTGTAGGTAGTACTTGTTCATTACGGCGTATAGTAATACGACGTACATCTATGACATTTTGGTCTTTTAGATTTTCTAATAGTTCAGCTTTAGTAGAGAATAACAGATCAGGTTCAGATATTACACCACGACTTGTATTTAGAGTTTTATGCATTTGTACGGAAACTGAAAAGGTACCTATTGTAGAGCAATTAGAGAGGAATTTCGACTGTTTAGCTGTAGAAACCTCAACTAGTAATTCCCCAGAATGTAGTTTTTTGAGAGAATGACCATCCCCCAATACAGACTGAAAAGTTTTTGCAATGAGAAAAGGTGAAGTCCTTTTAAAAGAACTATCAGAGAGACTGTCGGTACGCTTAATGATAAAGAATCGAATGAGTGAGTTAGTCGGTACAATTTGTTGCTCTCCACCAGGGAGAGAAGTGGAAGGAAGTGAAGGTTTTCCATCCATATTTTAAAAAATAATAATTCAGACCCCGGCCGCACCGCCCTCTCCCGAGCCCTACAAGGGGATGCACATTCGTGCACCAGTGCTAACCAGGGCCCATACGGTCACAAGACAACCCTATGTCAGTCTCCACCCTTAACGAGATGACTAGTAGTTGCTCGATCACTTGATCCCTAGAGCCAGTGATGAAAGTCAGCTGACCAGCCGATTGATGCATACGGGACCAAATGCACCTCCCGTCTACCTGAAGCAGAGGCCAAAGTAGTGTGTTGGTTTCCCTCAACTACCAGGATCCCCCTTTCCAGGGACACGGGTCGCCACGCACGGCCAACACGTGGGTGGTTTACAATTCTCCATGAGCCGATATGCAGGATGACATCGGCTCATACAGAATTGCCCTCACCTCCGAAGAGGAAACCACAACGAGAGTGAAACAAAGAGGAAAGGAAGACCAGAGGAGTAAGAGGAAATGGAAAAGAGAAAGATCACTCAGGTGCCCCGGGGTTGTGAAGCCCGTGAATACCTAAAGAAGGTATCCCCCTGGGGGTCAAATTAATAGTGAAATAACTGTAAGATTGAGCATAAAGGTTTCATGCAAAAATACAAAGACATTAATTCATCGCTTTTTAAGTTTACTTCATTTGAGCTTTCGGTTACATTATTATTTATTTGAGATATTCTTTAAATAATTTTTAAACTTATTTTACTTATCATTGTTTTTGATTATTACTTCATTTGTTTTGTTATACTGAAAACTTTCATTATAATTTTGATTGCATTACAGTCGACTCTCGTTAATTCGAAATCGGATAATTCGAATTTTCGCTTAATTCGAACTAAACATGAAGTCCCAAAATTTTCAATGGCAAAATAACGTTAAAAATTCTCATTAATTCGAACTCATTTTCTCTTGACTTCGTTTAATTCGAACTGACGAGAAATCTGATTTTTCATTTTTCTCTTCTTTCTCGTGGATTTCAGATCATTTGAATAACTTTCTTTCTTTGATTTTTGTGAAAACTGTTTAGAACGATTACACATATAATCCCATGCATTTGATATCCACTTTCTTAGTGCCCCGTCTGTCCATCAGTGACGCTTTAAATTTTTATTCCATCGTGCTTGATTCTAATCTTTTAATTAGTTTATGTATTTATACATTCTAACTTAATATTAAGTCATGTTCTAATATTAACAGACGAAATAAGTTTAAAAAACACTATAACATTAATTCCTTTGTAATAGTACCATATTAAACATGTTTTCCATAATTCGAACTTCGGATAATTCGAACATTTCTTGTAGTCCCGACGAGTTCGAATTAACGAGAGTCGACTGTATTACATTCAAATTACCATTTAAAAACTGTAAAGAAAGTAATGACCAGAAACCGCAAAATTATGTAATCCGCACAACATCTGGTTCCTAGCTGTGCAATTTTGGAAGAGTCTATTATATCAGTTATATGTCGTGCAATTTCAGAATATCATCATTTATTTGATTTGATAATGTTCGGATGAAGGCCGTCGGTAGAAATGAATAATAAGAATTGGGGCTTATATTTTCTCTCCCTGTCTCACGCAGAACGACAAATTAGTGCATATTCACACAGCAATTACTACATTTATTATTAAACTGTTGTAAGAACTTCATTTTATGCTAAGAAAATAATAGAATGATGCAAAATTCGAGTGTATGACGAGTACAAAATTAAACATCATGTTAGCTTCATATGGCAAATAGGATGAGCAAGTGTTGAGTATTTTTGCAAAACTGTGAAAGGTCCTCCAAACTTAATTAGATTTTTGAACAGAAATTCATTTAGTGACCTCGGAATCTTTTCCAGAGGAGGCTCAAAATGTTTTTTTATTGTGAGGTTGGGGGGGGGGGCGAGTGAGCACCCTCCTGAAAACAGCCCTGGTTCGAGTAGAATTGAAACATATTAAGAATCATATAAAACTATTTTACTGTTTTTAAAATTTTAATCTTACACTTAATCAGAAATTAGAAGTAATAGATACAGAATTCGCAAATTAAGTCAAAATGTTATGGCGTCGGAATCCAGCTTGGTAATTTTTTGCTCAATTCAAAAAATTGAAATCATGTATACAGATTAAAAAATTTGTTGAAAGTGATAAAAATATAGTTAAAAGGCAAACAAGTACCTTTACTTATACAGATCGATCTGTTTCATTCCTATGGGGGCAACATTCTCAAGCTTTATAATGATACAAATATTTTTGCAAAAAAGGTTCATAAAATTTTGGATAAAAAATATTTTTAAAAACGTATTGCTATGTCATAGTTTTATTAGTTTATAAATTTTCTAATACTATAGCTTCATAATCAAGGAAGATTATTAAGAGGATATTTGATTCTTGCAAATAAAACCGCTCATTAATATTTATCCCATGGGAGATCTTATGAAAGAAATTTATTTAAGTTTCTCATTTACATTTTAATATTTATTTATTTATTTTGCTCTGAATAGCTGAAATTGATCCATACAAGGTTCTTTTTTTTTACTTTTTCAATTTTGTTTGAAGGTTGTTTTTATGAGAGTCTTTTCTTTCTGAACCGGTTATAGCAGTAAAAGTTTCTAGACAAAAAAAACCTTTAACTAAAAATGAAAAGGCAAAAAACAAGCTTTGCAGAGATGAATCCCGGCTATCCAGTAAAAAGTAAAAAATAATAATAATATTTAATTATAAATGAAATACTTTTCAAAAACTCTTCCACATGATTAACTTCAGTGAGCATGTATGAAGTATCCCTTAAAGTGGAGCCTTTTCTATTTTCGTGGTTTTAGGCGTAAAGGATTAAAGCAATCAAACATCTTAGAAAAAAATCAGAAATATGAGCTTATTGGATGACAAAAATTCAATGCTTATCAATGTACATCACCTTGGAACGAAAGAAAAAAAATTAGCTCATAATAACCTCATTATCTGTGATTCAAACAAAGAGATAAAAAATTGAAATAAACAAATTCACTTGAACAACAACAACCACATTTATTTTTTTTCCAATATGATTTGCAACTAAAAAAATTAAAATTTTGTAATAAAAGAAGATTTTATGTACAAGAAATTAATATATTCTAAAATTTATAAAAGAAATAGTACATTTGTTAAAAATTTTTAAAAGAATTCATACATAAACTAAACTTCAGTTGCCAGGATTTAAACTTACTATTTTAACTACTGGTAAAATTAAAAAAAAAAACAGCATTTTTTAAACAGAGGAATACAGTTCAAATGCTACGTAACTCAATCAGATATTTTATCAAACGTACGATATCATTCTTTTAAAATTTATAAACAAATTTTACAGCCTAGTAACACTTCTAATTCAGCACAACAAGTTGGTGGATTCAAAAAGTCAATTATTCTGTCTTTATAAAAGTTCACCTTCTTTACATTGAAGAAAATTTTCTTAAAGGAATATGCTGAAATTTAAGGAAATGACAAAGAGTGCATTTTCTACTGGTGTGAAAGTCACAGGAAAGCTGCATTTTTTTTAACTCTCGTGCAGTGTTCTTTTCCAATGTACCTTATTTAAATATGCAGATCTTCCAAGTTTCCTATCAATGTTTTAGTTCAGAAATCGTTCTTTTATTTAATTGGAACATTTGAACAAGTATAATGAAAAACAATTGCTGTAAAATAACAGTGGTGATCAAAAAGACACACTGAAAAATTCTCAATTTAGGTTGAAATAGATCCAAATACCTGAGCAAATTTAACTACATGTATATGTATTTTTATGTGATTCGAAGTTTCCTACCAATATTTTAGTTCAGAAATCGTCTTTTACTTAATTGGAACATTTAAGCGATTGATAGAACAACAATTTCTGTAAAATAACAGTGGGGTGCAAAAAGCCACAGACTCAATAATTCTGAATGCGGCTTTTGGGTCGAAAAAGACCCAAACACATTAGCAGAGTTTATATGTTTGTTATAATTGCTTGTAATAATTTCTCGAAAATTCACTTAAAAAGACTTACGAGCTTATAAGTCTACTGTATAAAAATATTTCCAAACAGAAGTTTTTCTTTCCCAATATTCCATAATGAAAAAAGCTGAAAAGATGCAAAGGCGAAAAAAAAACATTCTTTTTTTTGTGAAATTAATTATATTTTTTTTGGAACAATGTAAAGTTATGTATCTATAACTCATTCTAAACTATGTTGATACTAATCGATGTATTAAATGAATTTTATAACAAGTTATTTTAATGGTACTTTAAAGTACCTTAAGACCCAAAGAGTTCAAATTGAAAAGATTTTGCAAGCATGTTTTTTTAAAAAATAGTGCTTAAAACCATACTTTTTTCTTTCTTGAATTCCATCTTGTTACCCCTTTATAGTAATAATTTGGCAGTGAGTTCCTTAAGTATATTTCTTGCAGAAACAGTGCTGCAGCAGGTTAATAACCGCAACAAACCCACTTTGCACAAAAAGATAAATGCTAACCAACATATGCATTTTAACACTTGTATAAAACACTATTCCCTTATAAAACCTGTAACATTACAAAAAAAAAGCGCTAAAAAATGTATAATACATTACGATCCGGAATAATTAAAAATACATTAAAAATCCCATTTGGTGATGATGAAGAGTGAATAAGTTATAATTCTACCTCCAAATCATATTTCCAGTTTATTAAAGCAGAAATCAACTAGTCATTCTCCCCCCCCCCCTCTTTTCATCATGCTACAATGACAGCTGTTCATTACAGTTTTGTAGTAAGCACCTTTTATAAAATAAAATCAGCAGTTCATCAACCTAATAACTATTTTAACTCTAAATCTTACTAATCAGCAGTGACGGCTAAATGCCCCATCAAATTTTCTGAAACATTCGGGTCTATTCATATTCCAAAATGGTCGGATACAAATTTCAGTCAAAATCATTAGAGTCATTTTTTTTTATAAAATATACATACAAAATTTGCTTGTACTAGAATAAAATACTGTGAAAAACCGAGCCCAACTAGGTCAAAATTACCTTAAGTTCAACTGAATAAAACAATACATTTGCAGCGGATTAAAAATTATATATTGGTGCCGAATTTAGTGATATTATTTAAGTTGACGCCAAGCAAGAGACAAATGATTTGGAATTGGTAATCTTGAAATTTAATTTTCCTGTCAAATATAACAAAATATTAAGCTTTGAGATTTTTTTTACTGCTAACATTTCAGTTACTTAATAATTGTTTAACAGTTATTCACATCAATAATCTACTCCTTCAATTTTCTCAGTCATGTAACCTATGCCAATTATCTTCTCATACAACAAAATTGTAGGTACGAAAAATTTAGTGAAGACCATCGGAGATGTTTTTGAGATAAAATTTGGTCCTTCTGTAATGTATGATCGTAGAAGACAACATTGTCATGCTGTAAAAAATTCTGAGTTCAATGATACAAAACACAAACAAAAATAAAGCAAAAAATAAGTTTGGAGAAATAAAGTATATAGCTGATACGCCTATAGAATTGTTATTTATGAATGAACAAAATATGTCAAATAAATATCGAATCAATTATTTATATAATTAAAAAAATAATTCGCTCATGATGGGCTCAAAGAACACACTACAATGAGATATGTTTCATTTACATCCTTGAGAATTTTTTTATCAGAAAAATTTAACAAATAAGTAAGATTTTATTTCCAAGAAAATACATTTAGCATATTTTTAATATATTTTTTTAAAAGTTACTTCAATAAAGCCTTTCCCATCATATAAGATATTGCATTAAGGTAAACTTTATTTTTTCCAGTCAGATTAAGTTTTTATTTTAGGTAAAATTACTTTACAGTGAAGTAAAATAATTATTAGCAAAATGACACTGTGCTATGGAAGAATTTTTAAAGATTTATAAAAAAGTGCACTATTTTTTAGTTTATTACTAAATGCTAAAAAACAATAGATGTTATAATAGTAAAAGGGATACCATATACAGGGATCATACTCAAATTTGCCATTACAAATGTAAGAGATTTTCAGGCAGTGTCTATTTGGTATGACACAAATAATGCTTTCTTAGATCATAATTCCGAGAAAATGCTTTGGAACATGTTTCACAAATAAAGGGTTTCTCTTGAGTATGCGTCAACAGATGTCTTCTTAGAAAACTATTCTGATAAAATCCTTTAAAACATATTTCACAAACATAGGGTTTCTATTTAGTATGTGTCAACAGATGGCTTCTTAGACAATTCTTATCGTGAAATCCTTTGGAACATATTTCACAAACAAAAGGTTTTTCACCTGTATGAGTCAAAAGATGGCTTCTTAGATTACCATTCTGAGAAAATCCTTTAAAACATATTTCACAAACAAAGGGTTTTTCTCCAGTATGAGTCAAGAGATGGCTTCTTAGATTACCATTCTGAGAAAATCCTTTAAAACATATTTCACAAACAAAGGGTTTCTCTCCTGTATGTGTCAATAAATGCTGTCTTAGATGGTCATTTATAGAAAATTTTTTGGAACATACTTCACAAACAAAGGATTTTTCAGCTGTATGAGACAAGAGATGCCTTCTCAGATCATAACTGCGAGAAAATGCTTTAGAACACGTTCCACAAACGTAGGGTTTCTCACCAGTATGAGTCATGAGATGGCTTTTAAAATTACTCTTATCAGAAAATTCTTTCGAACATATTTCACAAACAAAATGTTTTTCTCCCGTATGTATCAAGAGATGCTTTCTTAGATTACTACTCTGAGAAAAACTTTTGGAACACATTTCACAAACATAGGGTTTCTCTCCAGTATGTGTTAACCGATGTTTTTTTAGGTTACCCTTATCAGAAAATTCTTTGGAACATCTTTCACAAAAGAAGGGTTTTTCTCCAGTATGAGTCAAGAGATGCCTTCTCAGATCATAACTGCGAGAAAATGCTTTAGAACATGTTCCACAAACGTAGGGTTTCTCACCAGTATGAGTCATGAGATGGCTTTTAAAATTACTCTCATCAGAAAATTCTTTCGAACATATTTCACAAACAAAATGTTTTTCTCCCGTATGTATCAAGAAATGCTTTCTTAGATTACTACTCTGAGAAAAACTTTTGGAACACATTTCACAAACATAAGGTTTCTCTCCAGTATGTGTTAACCGATGTTTTTTTAGGTTACTCTTATTAGAAAATTCTTTGGAACATCGTTCACAAAAGAAGGGTTTTTCTCCAGTATGAGTCAATAGATGTCTTCTTAGACACCGCTTATCGCGAAATCCTTTGGTACATGTTTCACAAACAAAAGGTCTTTCACCTGTATAAATCAAAAGATGTCTCTTCAGAGTACTAGTATTAGAAAACTTTTTGGAACATTCTTCACAAATAAAAACTTTTTTTTCTGCATCATTGGAGATATGCTTTTCATTATCCTCATTTTGTGGAACAACGTGCTGCTCAATAAAGGAAAACTTTTTTCTATGATCAGTGACATTTTCTTAAGTGAGCAAGTTTTATTTTGTAAACACAAAATTCTTCAAAGCATTAGTATGGGAATATTGTTGCTCTTTTCATCCAAGGAAATGACTTATTGAATTTCAGCAAAACCGTTTATCTAGCTTTGAATCTAAGAACAGAAACAAAAATAATAAGCAGATTAGTTTAAAAAAAAGGCACTAAAAGTAATTGTGACTTACATATCAGATTTGACAATTTTCATTTTCTGAAACTGTACAAAAATCACACATTAAATTATCACAGTATATAAAAAATTGGTAATAAGTAAAATTGAGAATAATATTGTCCACCTTAATTGTGTATAAGAAGTACTGTTTACTCTCGTGCAATAGGCCCATGCAAGAAGATCATATTACTGTTAAAACTATTGTGTAACAAAAAGCTATTGATAAATGCTTTTAAGCAGTATGTATTTCTTAGTGTTATCCGCCCTATATATGTAAAATCTAAATGTAAGGAGTTTATGAAATGTCTGATTTCGTTTTATGGCAATTTCTCTAAAAATATGGAATGAAATTAACACCAAAATTCTGTATTGAGAAGCAGATCTCAAAACTAATATTAGAATTTTAAAATTTGAATTAGTTTTTGAGATATTACTATTATTATTCTATTTGAATTTAAATTTCTCTAATGATGAGAACCAAAATGCTCCATTTTTGTGGAAAGAGGTAGAAAATAGATAACGATAGGAATTATTAGATCTGTTTTTCTTTTCTCATTTTCAAATTGAAATTAAAAATACAGTAGACTCCCTCAAATCCGCAATTCTAATATCTACAACTCTCTAAAATCCGCACATAATTTACGGATGTAAACAATGAAACATCAAATTCAGATATAGGGACAATTTTTTTTACAATTTTTTTTTTAGTTGGAACCCGAGATGGTTTAATCCTTTCAGACGCGTTGTTTAAAAAGGACATCTAATCTTAATTTTACTGCCACCAAGAATATTTAATTAAAATTTTCCTTTGATAACGTTAATGAGAATAAGCATGTTCGTGTTTTCTAATAAATTCATTTATTAATTCTGGAGTAAATTAATTATTTTAAGCAGCTTTACTCCACGCCGCAAATGGTTAAAGGGAAAATATACAATTTAATAAGCATTAATTTTAATTCCTATACGGGAAGTATTTTCAATCATCTTCCACATGATGTCTTTGATGCAAAAGCCAAAGAAAATGTAAACTAATAGGAATTATTATTTATTGATATCATTTTGACATTTCTAAAAAAAATCTTACGCATGTATTTCTGCAAGATACGAAAACAATTTTTAGCGGATTGTGACGTCATGTGAAATCACTCTTTCGATCCTATGCTTTTTTGCATCTGGCGGTAAGTGCTCTTCTGATGAAACGAATTTATAAAAGCATTAAATTGGATAAGTGAATTGGAAGTATAAAATAATAAAAAATAGTATTCCAGTGACGTTACAATTTTAAAAATGGCAATTTTTATAACCTTGAACCAAAAGAAAGAATAAGGTCCAATTTATTATGAGTTATTAGCTGGAAATAAATGATATATTGTTGATATTCTTTTATACGTTGACGAAATTTTCTGTAATAATCTGTATGAGGTAAGATCAATAAGTAATATTCGTGTGACGTCACAATTGGTAAAATGGCGATTTTTATAGCCTCAAGTCGAATGGAAGATTACGGCACATTGCTCAACTGAATGTAAGGGGCGTAGAATTTTTTGCTTGGTTTTCTTTTTAATTTTAAAAAGTAAATGATAATCATAATGGAAAGATGACATCATTAGCAATAAAAAAAAAATTATTTGAATCTATAAGAGAATGCCATTAAAATTTAAAACAAATTATTTTTTCAATAAAATTAATTTTTTTAATATTTTGCATTTATAAATTTTAGAAGTTATTAAATTTCTTTTGGATTATATCTGACATCTGGAAAAAAATATGAAATAATAATAGCACAAATGACTGCAAGGTGAAAAAAAATTCACTCTTTGATTCTCTTTTTAATTTTAATAAGAAAAATAGATGGAACCCGTCAAAACTTGACGGCACCAACGGAAGAAAAAGGTATTTTCCAGCTATTAAAGGATTTTTTACGACTTATCTTCAGCAAAAATTTCAATAAATAAAAGAAAAACCTGCATTTTACATCCAGGCAAATGACCCGCAATTGGCAGAGTTCAAACATGCTGTCATAGAATTAGAATTTCTCTCATTTGATAATTTTCCATTTACAAATACAACACCAATAAATTATACATTACATGAATAAATCATAAATTACTGACATTACTCATTTTATACAAAATATACATACTTCACTCACTTCGCAGCAAAATAAGATTGAATTTATAGTTTGCCATTTAGTAACAACTATAACGATGATCCTCTCAATGGTTAATTTGTTGTTACATTACACACCCCATTCAACAAATAAACATTTGCATTTTCAACTAACTTTTCTATTACCTTTACATAAATCAAAAATACATGTAAATTTCACATATTAAAAAAATTAATGATAATATTTATTCTGGCTAGGTGAAACCCGTTAAAACTTGACGGCAACAACATGAAAGAACCAAAGAAAAAAAGTATTTTGCCGCTATAATTTTTTTTAAAGATTAATATAATATTTATTAAAAATTTCAATATGCTTTTCCATTTACCAACGTAAACCCAACATGACATGATCCTCGGCGAAGAATCGCTGCAACGCTGCAACACACGTCGCAGACTCTTGAAAATGTTTGAAAATTATTTTTCAACTGTTAAAGTTTTTTTTTTTTTTTTTTTTTTTTTTTTAATGCTAGAAATCATTTGCTATGTACGAATATTTGTCTAGGTACCATAAAAACACAAATTTTGGCAAATAATTACAAAAAATAGCAAATTTCGTCTAACCCCCCCCCCAAAAAAAAAAACATCACCCGGAAATTTTGTAAATAGATGTGGGAAAAATACAGCAAATTTCGTCAAGAGATTGCCAAAAACAACAAATTTCATCAAAAGATCTCTAAAAAATTTGTCAAAAAACTGCAAAAAAATTGTCTAGGTAACCCAAATAAAACAAATTTCGCGAAGTATTGCAAAAAATCAAAATTTTGCCAAAACGTCTAAAAAATGACAATTTTTATGAAAAAATTTCGAAAAAAAGGCAAATTTTGACCAAAAAATCCCTAAAAAATCGCAAATTTGTAAACATATTGTGAAAAAAATTCAAAATATTGTGAGAAAACAACAAATTTCGTCAAAGAATTGGAAAAAAGCAAATTTCATCAAATAATCACAAAAAGATAAATTTCGCAAAAAAACACAAATTTTGCAAAAACATCTAAAAAACACCAAATTACAACGAAAGAAATCGAGAAAAATGATAAACTTTTCTGAAAGACCTCAAAATGACGAATTTTATCCAGGTATCATAAAAGAAGCAAATTTCGTCCAGAGATCTCAAAAAGCACATAAAATTTGCCTAGGTTGTCGCAAAAAAGGTAAATTTAGCAAAAAATAGCAAAAAAAAAATGACAAATTTCTCAAAAAAATAACAAAAAAACGACAGTTCCCCCCCCCAAAAAAAACCACGAAAAAAGGAAAAAATAAAAAAAACAGCAAATTACATCGAAGGATTGCGAGAAAAAATGACAAATTTCACCGAAAATCCCCAAGAAAATAAATAATTTTGTCCTGGTCTCATAAAAGACATGATTTTCATCAACAGATCACGAAAATACATAAAATTTGTCTAGGTACTTCAAAAAACACAAATATTGGTAAACAGATTGTGAGAAAACAACACATTTTGTCAAAAGATGAAAAAAAAGAGGCACATTTCATCAAAAGATCACAAAAAAGGTAAATTTTGCAAAAAAAAAAAAAAAAGAAAAAGAAAAAAAAGAAAAAGAAAAGTGAAAAAATGACAATTTCTGAAAAAATAAAACGAAAAATTTCACAAAAAAGGATAAATTCGATAAAACGGCAAACTACATCGAAAGATGGCGAGAAAAAATGACAAATTTCGCCGAAAATCCTTGAGAAAACAAATAATTTTTTCCTGGTATCATAAAAGACATGAATTTCGACAAAAGATCGTGAAAACACTTTAAATTTGTCTAGGTACTTCAAAAATTCAAATATTGGTAAACAGATTGTGAGAAAACAACACATATTGTCAAAAGATGAAAAAAAGAGGCACATCTCATCAAAAGATGACAAAAAAGGTAAATTTTGCAAAAAAGAAGTGAAAAAAATGACAAATTTCTGAAAATAACAACAAAAAAAAAAAAAACGAATAATTTCACAATAAAATCACGAAAAAATGATAAATTCGATAAAACGGCAAATCACATCGCAAGATAGCGAGAAGAAACAACAAATTTCACCGAAAATCCCTAAGAAAACAAATAATTTTTTCCTGGTATCATAAAAGACATGAATTTCGTCAAAAGATCGTGAAAATATTTTAAATTTGTCTAGGTATTTCAAAAAATACAAATATTGGTAAACAGATTATGAGAAAACAACACATTTTGTCAAAAGATGAAAAAAAGAGGCACATTTTATCAAAAGATCACAAAAAGGTAAATTTTGCAAAAAAAAAGGTGAAAAAAATGACAAATTTCTGAAAATAACAAAAACAATTTCACAAAAATGTCACGAAAAAGGATAAATTCGATGAAACGGCAAATTACATCCAAGGATTGAGAGAAAAAATGACAAATTTTTACCAAAAATCTCCGAGAAAACAAAAAATTTTTTCCTGGTCTCATAAAAGACATGATTTTCATCAACAAAATACATAAATAACAAATAATTTTTTCCTGGTCTCATAAAACCATGATTTTCATCAGCAAAAGTACATAAAATTTGTCTAGGTACTTCAAAAAACGCAAATATTCGTAAACAGATTGTGAGAAAACTGCACATTTTGTCAAAAGATAAAAAAAGAGGCACATTTCACTAAAAGATCACAAAAAAGGTAAATTTTGGGAAAAAAAGTGAAAAAAAAATGACAAATTTCTGAAAATAACAAAAAAACAAACAAATTCACAAAAGAAATCATGAAAAAATCATAAATTCGATAAAACGGCAAATTACATCGAAAGATTGCGAGAAAAAACCGAAAATCCCTGAGAAAACAAATAATTTTGTCCTGGTCTCATAAAAGACATGATTTTCATCAAAAGATCGTGAAAATACTTTAAATTTGTCTAGGTACTTCAAAAAATGCAAATATTGGTAAACAGATTGTGAGAAAACAACACATTTTGTCAAAAGATGAAAAAAAGAGACACATTTCATCAAAAGATCACAAAAAAGTAAATTTTGCAAAAAAAAAAGTGAAAAAAATGACAAATTTATGAAAATAACAAAAAAAACGAAAAATTTCACAAAAAAGTCACGAAAAAGGATAAATTCGATAAAACGGCAAATTACATCGAAAGATAGCGAAAAAAAAGGACAAATTTCACCGAAAATCCCTGAGAAAACATTTTTTCCCTGGTATCATAAAAGACGTGAATTTCGTCAAAAGATCATGAAAATACTTTAAATTTGTCTAGGTACTTCAAAAAATGCAAATATTGGTAAATAGATTGTGAGAAAATAACACATTTTGTCAAAAGATGAAAAAAAGAGGTACATTTCATCAAAAGGACAAATTTCTGAAAATAACAAAAGAAAAAAAAAGAAAAAAAGAAAAAATTTTCACAAAAGAAGGATAAATTCGATAAAACGGCAAATTACATCGAAAGATTGCGAGAAAAAATGACAGATTTTACCGAAAATCCCTGAGAAAATAAATAATTTTTTCCTGGTATCATAAAAAACAAAAATTTCGTCAAAAGATCGTGAAAATACTTTAAATTTGTCTAGGTACTTCAAAAAATGCAAATATTGGTAAACAGATTGTGAGAAAACAACACATTTTGTCAAAAGATGAAAAAAAGAGGCACATTTCATCAAAAGATCACAAAAAAGGTAATTTTTGCAAAAAAAGCAAAAATATGACAAATTTCTGAAAATAACGAAAATATGACAAATTTCTGAAAATAACGAAAAAAAGACAAATTTCACAAAAATGAAATCATGAAAAAAAGGATAAATTCGATAAAACGGCAAAGTAAATCGAAAGATCGTGAGAAAAAACGACGAATTTCATCAAAAGACCTCGAGAAAAAGAATGATTTTCTCCAGTTATCATAAAAAACGTGATCTTCGTCAAAAGATCCCGAAAACACACAAAATTTGTCTAGGTACTACAAAAAACGAAAATTTTGCCAAATAATCATAAAAGAAAAAAGAGCTAGTGGTAAATATGGTATACAAGATTTCCATTATTACAAATGAATGCTATGCAAAAAGAGGGATCTCTTGTAATAATTTTATTTTTCTTCGTTGATTATAATGATCTTCATATTTTTGGAAAAACATTGTTGAGAGGTCAAAAGATTGAAAAAAAAATAGCAAATTTCATCAAAATATTCTCTCCTCCGTCTGCAATTCACTATTCTTCGGCGAAAACAATGTAATGTAAATACTTCCTAAACATTATGAGTTTGCTCAAAAATGAAATTTTAAAGGGGAAAAAAATCACATATATTATATGGATATTACAGATATATATATATATATATATATAATCACAGTTTTCTTGACATGAGTACTATAAGAAAACGAAGCAAAAAATAAATAGTGATTTGCGAATTTGTTTATATCCATAAAGTCAATAACATCGGTCAAAAATCTCTGCTTTTTTCTCCATCCAAAAAACAAAACAACAGCAACAACAAAAAACATTGTGATATCTAGCAAGGTTTTTTTAAACATACTTAATATAAATTTAAAATTACAATTCAGAAAATGCTTAATCGGCCAAGAAAATAAATAAAAACTTTAATCATTAACTATTGAATGTTTCAATTTCATAGGAAATTTGTCGAAAAAAAAAATCGCTCCTATACATTAAGCCTTCTGTTTGCTGGCTAAAAAAAAAAAAAAAAAAAAAAAAAAAAAAAAAAAAAAAAAAGGAAATAAACGTAAAGTGAGCAACGAAAAAAAGAAGTTTTTCCAAAAAATGAAGATCATTATATTAATCAAGAAAAATAAAATTATGAAAAGAAAAAGAAATCCATCTTTTAGCATTCATTTTCATTCAACTGTGATAATGCATTCCCATATTTACCGCTTGCTGGAAATATGTGTTTGCAGAGAGTAAGTACGTCTTCTCCGATTGGTTCTCGTTCTCTGATATCGGCGCAAATATCGATGCGTAGAGACCACTTTAAACATGCTGACTTTTTTCGGCTATTCTTTTAATACATAAGATGACATCATTTGCTCTTTTCTTTTGATCATTTAAAGGAATGCTATTAAAATTTAAAACAAATTAATATTTCAATAACATGATTGAGTTATACATTTACACGTAAGTCTGAAGGAAAAAAAACTCAAGAATAATTAAATTATTTCACTCATATCAAATCTTAGGTAAAAATTAGGCCATAAATTAAAACTATGTATTTAAAACAATTTGTTTATGGATAATATTCATCTGACATTACACGTGTCATTTGAAACATTGTCACATTGACATCACGTGTTGTAAAAGTAGCATAGCTAACGAATTTGTTTCAATTATTTTATGAAACAAATAATGCATACATGCATCATAAATGAATATATGACTGTATTGCAGGCAGCATAAATAAAGGTTGCCTGCACTAAATATTTTCGATTTATTCAGTACAAATTATTGTTCTACACTTAGAATTTTTTTAAGTAGCTTAATAAAATAGAATAAACAATTTAAATTTTAAAAACAAAATGAAAGTATAATGCATTATTGTAAAGAAAATAATTAAAATCTGTTACTGTTAATATCTAAAACTCGATGAAAACATAATATATAAGCGTAAAATTCTAATACATGATACTTTTTTTTTTTTTTTGGTTTTAACATTGTTCCCAAACAGGTGAAAATTTTTAATCCTCAATTCCAGTGGAAGAATACTGTTTATAGCGTCCTTACAAAAGACTAATTGGTAGTGATATTTTAAACATAGCATTCATTTTAAGCGGATTTTCAAATGTATAACTGATTTTATTTATCAATTTCCAAAGCAACCGTCAGCTGCCGCAACAGCGGTGGATGAAACTGAGGCAACAGAAAAATGTTCCATTCAAATGGAAAAGCATAGTAACTCGACTAAAAAAAATGTCGTTGTTCGTCACAATATCATTCAGTCTTTGTACTTTGGTAATATTTTTAAAGAAAAGATAAATTAACGTGTTTTTAATGTCTGAATGGGGGGATGGTGGGCGTACCTCGCAGAGGCTGAGACCCTTAGTTATGCTTATAAAACTGTAAACAAAACATTGACCAGAAATCTGCAAAATTTTAAAATCTGCAGAACCTGTGTGGATTTGAGAGAGTCTACTGCATTAGTCTGCATATTTTTCAGATGTTGAATCGCTTATTACTCTTGTAGACACTTGTTATTCATAACAACTTTTACAATTGCATGTATAAAACAGAACTAATGCTTTGGATTTCAAATAAAATCGTTTATGACAGCAAACATTTTGAACCGTCCAGAAAAATAAAATAAATAAATGAATTAAACATATATTTTTAAATAAAAATTAATGTATTATAAACAAAATATATTAAATGAAATGATCTTATAGATTAATATTTTAAATTAAATGTAATGCCGACTGAAACAACAATTAACTTTTAACAAATACTCATTGTTAATTCAGAGGTTGATCCAGAGAGAGAAATCTCCCCCCCCTTCCACCTCAGAAACAATGTGATGCCCCCCCCCCCCCATTAGAAGACTTGAGATTTTGTGTTTTGAATAGTTGATATAAGATCCCCCTGGACATACAGAAATCCCTCCCAGAAAAAAGATGTCTGAATTCAACAAAGCAGACAGTTTTTTTAAGTTTTACATTGAAAAATATAAAATAACAGCCCTACGACAATTATTTAAAAAACACAGCACATTTGAAAACATATTACATTTCTGCAATGCTTGAACAGTCTTATGAAAGTTATAGCCGAGAAAGTGAGGAAAAAAAAGGGGTATTTTTATGTTATCTGGACACCTATGACAGGAAAAAAAAATATTTTGAATTTTGCCAACACTTTTCCGTACCAATTTTATAATATTAGCCAATAAGAGATAGGATGTATGTTAACATTGCAATAATAAATATAACTGTTTGTAAATGAATAATGAAATTAAAATATTTTGAAAAGGAAGGGGGAAAAGTTCCATATCCTATTCTGTTTTTCTTTTTTTTTTTTTTTTTTTTTTTTTTTTTGCCATTAAATGATTTTAGGTGGTTGCGATTCAGATCGCCTAGCTTTTATTTTAATTTGACACATATAATAAATATATAAAAATATATATAACTCTATAATATGTTTTTATAGGTGCATTATCTCTATATATAATTACATTTGTAGAGTGATATAGGTATCGAACATGTATGCACATAAAAATATTTACATAAACTTTGTATATTTTTAACATGTGAAATATATAATGTTTATTAAATAAATATATGTTTATAAATAATTTAAGTCATGCTTTTCCATTAGCTTCAAAAATCTGATATTTTGCTGAAATGGCTTTTTGTTGCCATTTTTGATTTTTTTTTCCCAATTACGCCAACTGTAACAGGCTATGGAACTCTTCCCTCTCATTTAAAATTAATTGTTTTCAGTTAATTCCTTTACAGAATTATCTAAAATATGATCTTATCAAGATAAATACCACATCTCATTGGGTCTATTTAGAATGAGACTAAGTCTATAACATTGATGTTTAAATAGTTATGTAAATAATAGGTAATGTAAGCTAGAAACATTATTATAAGAAGTATAATAAAATAAATCTAATTCTTTCTTAAAAAGCTACTTCACTCGCAGAAAAACATAGCTTTGCTGATGTTAATCTTATAGGAAAAATTAAAAAAAAAAAAAAAATCTTGTCCACATTTCAGTTTTTTTTTCTTACATTGCATAGCCTTACAAAATCTTTTTTTTGGCTGCAGGTTTTACTATGTCAATATTTTCATTTTCGAAACTGTCTCCAAAAGTGCAAGTATATATAGAAAAAAATAAAACATAAAAATAAATAAAAAACAACCTTTGTATAGATATCAATTTCAGCTATCAAATGCCCCCCCCCCTAAAAAAATAATAATTTAAGAATACAGAAATGCAGATGATATATTGAAAAACCTCCCCCGCTAGATTAACATTAGCAAGATAGTGCTTTTAGTAAGTGAGTAAAAAAATCTTAAGATGCAGGCATTGCAGATTTATACAATAACATCACACAAAAGATATTTCCATCAAGCCTTTCTAGCAGAAACAACTTATAAATACAAAAGTTTTTTTTCCTTTTTTACTTGTAGCCATGAGATAGATCATCAAAAATAGTTGATACTTGCCAATCTTATTACCATAGCATTCAAACTCAAAACAGCAATTTGACATATGTTTATACATAATTCTTAAATATAGTACCGTAAAATACCGTTAATCCGCCCCCCAAACGAAAAGAAAAATCGTACAATAGTTAGGGGAGGGCGCTTACACGGGATTTTTTCGCAATCGTTCAACAAAATTTACAGGAACGAATCATCATGAAATGAATGAATTGTTGAATGAATCATGAATTTTTATACTTGAAAAAATTTGTTTTTATTTTTTTAAACAAATTCTTTCGAAAAAACGCAGAAAAAAGGAGAAATTAGTAAAAAAAAGCCAAAACAAGCATGAAATCAATTAAAAAATCTTGAAAAAACGCGCATTTCATCAAAGATTCATGATTCGTTCATTTCAAAATGATTGATCTTGCTCTCAATCGCCTTTGAGAATCGGGAGGGAGGGCGCTTTCTCGGGATTTTTTGAAAATTTCAAATTCTTTATAAAGTGGGGAGGGGGCGTTTGATCGGGAAGGGCGGATTAACTGTATTTTACGGTAAATAACATAGCAATGCAATATACGATTGTGTTCACATAATATAAATCATAAAAGTTGGTGTAGGAGTATTATTGGCACAATTATATCTGATTTGGATTGAAAAATATGTAAGTATGCTGTTTTTATTTGCTTTATTTTACAAATTTAAATACCATAAAATAATTAACTGATAAGCAACATACAGTCAAAGATCTTTAATCTACAGTAGTTGAGACCAAAAGTTGTGCAAATTATGGAATATTGTGGATTATTCAGTATTGTATGGTTTTATTTTTACTAGAGAATATTTTAATAAAAAAATATATAATCAGTATAATATAATAAAAAAAATTTAATATGTAATCCCATAAAAACCCGTTTATAAAAAATTACATATTAAAAACACAATATATACACTGAAATTAGATATGAAAATTAAGTTTTATTTTTGCGATCGATTATTTAATTCTGCAACCATGATTATAATGCAAAGTAAATTTTAGTAACAGATTGACAAAATTTGCTGCGATTCCACAATCTTACAAAATTAGTTGTGTATTTCAGTGATTTTTTGACAAAATTTGGAATATTTTCCCTTGATTTTTTACTGAAATTCCCATCTTTTTCAGTAATCACTTCACAAAAATTGATAATTTTTTCAAAGATCGTTTGATGAAATTTGCAATTTATTTCTTCGTGATCAATTGCGAAATTTTGCATTCTTTTCTGCACTCATTTCACTCTTCTATTAACAATCGTTTGATGACGTTAATTTTTTAAGGGAGATTGATTGATTAAATTAGCAATTTTTTTACTGCAACCAACTGTCAAAGTTCACGATATTTTTTACAGAAAGATTGACAAAAATCGTTATGTGGTACTGCAATCTTTTGACAAATTTTGCAGATTATTCATTGATTGTACACTAAAATTCAAGTTTTTCTGCATTCAATTGTCAGATTTTGTGATGTTTTTCGACAACATATTGGCAAAATTTGAAATTTTTTTCTGTAGTCGTTTTACAAAATTACCGATTTTTTCTACAATTTCTTGCCGATATTTTTTTTTTGAGCAATTAATTGCCAAAATTCTTGACCATTTATCAAAGATCATATTTTTTTTACCGACAGATTGGAAAATTTCCCAATATTTATTGCTGCTAAGCAAGGGGGATTTAAAAAAATTGCAGGTAATGGGTGCACAGTTTATCTATCCTTGACTGTATTAAGTTAAAAGAAAAAATAAAAAATATATAGCTAGCACAAAAGAGTTTGTTAAAAAACATATAGCATTTATGAGTAGAAATGTTTTGTTTACAGATTCATAAAAATATTTTGAACCTGTGACTTATGTCATTTTTGAAGTGATTCAGGGAATAAATACAAGAATTTAAATGTTGACTTACTTCTATTTTATACAGTCTTATAAATACCGCATGAAATGAAAGACTTTAAATTTATCAATAACTAGTACTGAATTGATAACAAAGTATATCTTAGCAAAGTTCAGGAATCTCAAAATTTTAACATTATGGTGGTCATAAATTGGGATTCAACAACAGAAACAATCACCTAATCGAGTTCAGGTATGATATTTCAGTATTAGTTAAAACTTGATTTGCATATTAAAATGCAAATGAATTGCCAAGTCCTATCTTGGTGGAAAACATTATACATGTAAAACATTATACATGTAAAACATCATTTTAACAGTTGACTTGTAGGTTTGCCATTATATATTTAAATACTCCCACTACTATATGTTAATCACATTTTTGTAATGAATGCAATGAAATAAGTGTGGCATAGAAACAACACACATTATAAAATATTAATTTCATGAATTTGTTCCAACCAAAAAACAAAACAAAAAAAAGACATCTACATTATATTAAACGATTTTTGTCACATAATAAATACCTTTGCAACAAACTTTAGGATGGCAACTAGAGATCTGCATGGGCTGACCCAAGGCCAAGCCCGGCTTGGCCTATTTTTGTTCAAGACTCTTTGATCAGGCCTAATTTTTTTGTCTTTACAAAGCTGGGATTTGTTTCCTTCATAGTCTTCATGGTCCAAAGTTTTCATTTCTATTTTTGATACAGCCCATGTGAAAATCATTCTCTCCACATGGTCTAATCTGTTTAAAGTTGAGTAAAATAAGGCCTGATCCAAAAAATTTTTGCAAAAAATACATATATTTTTAAATTGACATTATTTCTCAATTAAAAATTAATTTTTTTTTTTTTAATATTGTAGATTGTTCTGTTTATTAAAATATAACTAAATTAAAATACTGTAGAAAGAGTGAAAAAGAGCCTACCTATAAATCTTGTTTTGAGCAAATAATGTTTTGATCATACAAAATTAATATACTAATACACAAGAAAAGATATGTAATACATTTACTCTTACTAAAAAAGGAACTTGCCCATAACATTTTTTTTCTTTCTATGCAATTCTGCCTTAGAGGATTTCAGTGTATACCATATTTCAAATTTTTAACACTTCAATACATAAAATATGGCTTAACAATATAAACAATAACTGAAAAATTTGCATAGAAATAAAATAGAAATTCATTAAAAATAAATAAATATTGCAACCAGTGGCATTTTTATAAAAACCAAGATTATAAACATGAAAAAAAAAAATTCAGATAAATATTTTGGTTACAACTCCTCATACGAGGAAAATGTTTAACCAAACTTATGTAAAAATCAATGTTTTGTAGCAATCCACTCAGGTCGAACTTTTAACATTTTTATCAGACCGGGCCATATTTTTTTTGTACGGGTCAAGATAAACTTTTATTTATGTATTGGGCCAGCCAAATTTTTATTTCTACTGTAGTACTTGAAATTTTCGGCCCATGCTTACCTGAATGGCAACTATAAAAGATTAAAGATGACATTGCAAAGAAAATAAAATGTTTCAGTGGTAAACATTATTGGTACAGTGTATCTTCTTAGCATGAGAATAGACAAGTACTATTATCTAAATTTAAGAAAACAATAAAACGCTGTCTTTTATTTTTTTAATCAATGCCACTACAGCACTTTACTGGCAAGATATCTAGTTTTATGATGATATTCAAATTTCAAATTCAAATCACGGTTTCTTGAACTACTTTAAGATTGTATATAAATTTTGATAAATTTATATAGGAACTTCAGTATGCTATCAATCTCATAAAAAATTTTAATTTAATAGAACAGAATACAATCAAATTCTGTCTAAGAGCAACACAAAGTTCTAAATTTAAATGTGAAAAAATCAAACAAATTTGCTGTTCCAAAATTAAAATTAAAATAATATTAGCTTAAATTACAAATAAATGTAAAAAATTATGTGCTCTAAGTAAAACCTTTTAATGATGATATAAAAGAAAATCAGCAGAATGAAAGTTGCAACAGATGAAATTTAGAGTAGTCACGTTATCAAACCGCAATTGAATAATTTCAGTTTAAGATTATCCAACGAAAGTATGTTACCATTAGCTTATTTTAGTAAAAAGAATGAAATTAATAAACAGACGCTGTAAAAGTTATCTGATATTGCCAACAAGGCGTGGCACAAGACGCCAACGCAAGAATGAATTATGGATTTTTACATC
>CAXHSM010001130.1:0-25000 GCA_964019185.1 Maratus speculifer
CTATGAGTCCGAAAGGCTTGAGTCGTTTGTTCATCCAAAAATCTCTGTTCGCTGCCAAGGAGGAATGACAATTGAACAAATGTATTTGCCGTCATCTCATCCCCTAAAATCGTAGAAATTACAATGGCGGTGATTACGCCTTCTGGCCAGACTTGACCAGCAGTCATTAGTACAAAATCGTTCTCAGGCACTTCTACCAGAGAAAATCACTTTCGTAGAGAAATCCGACAACCTGGCTTATGTTCCCAAAATTCAACCAATTTAGTGGTTCGGAGAACATCTTAAGTCCAAATTGAATGCTAAAGGCTGGAAAGCCGATCAAATACAGAAACTGATCAATCGAATCAAGTGTTGTTACAAAATTATGGACCTAAATTTTGTACAATATCTAGCAAGTACTACCAAAAGCAAAATGGATAATGTTCGAGATAATGATTTAATTGGAACTCGATAAGAATTTTTCAGAGTAAAATGGTTATTAAGTTGTTTTACAGTGCCCATTTGTGTTTTTGTCTGTTTTTTTTTTCATTTTTTTTCATTTTTTTCTGGACAAGATAAGTTTGTACAGATTTCTATGAAACAATCCTTATGTACCAGTTGTTACCAAATTTGACCGACAAATTCAAAGGTAATTGTAGGCACTAAAATAAAAAGATAGTTATAGAACATGGGATCGCAAACCATTATTTAATCAAAGATACAGGGTGTTTAATCGTAATTGAACTTGGGTTGGCGTTGGCAGGGATAATTTTGAAAATATAAAAACATTGCAATAAAAATACAATGATATGCATCTTTTTAGAGTGAAATGTTATAATATGGCGAATTTTTCTGGAAAAACAGGGTTCTCAGCTCAAGTAATCGATGATACCATATTAACTAGCAATCGCAGTCCAAAATGTGGAGCATTAGGTGTACACTATTGGCTTGTATAGTGGAAACTTTTTTTTTATCTTATGTTTTTTACAACGGTTAAAATATGTATTAAAAGTTTTACTATTATATACTTCAGTTGTCTGAAAGTTATTACCGCCAATCCAAATTGAGTTAGGGTAGAACGCCCTGTATTTCTGATTAAATACGTGGTTTGCAACGCTATTTTCTATGGTAATTATTTATTCTTTTGATACCTACTGTCACAACCATTGTATTTAACGGTGAATTTGGCAACACTCTTTGTCGACAATTGAACATCAGAAGGCGTGTTACATAAAAAAAAAAGTCTTTATTTTCTTTTATTCAATAAAATTACATTGTTAATTTCAAGTATTACAATTATCTGACAAATTTGATTCAATGCAATGAAAATGATTATATCTATCTATTTATTTATATTGTAATGAGTTAGCCCTCTTTAGATTATCGCCCAAGAGAATGGTACCGTAGAATGCCGCTCGGTAATAATCAGGGCCAAGTTAATATGGAGAACCTTTTTATTTATCTGAAGAAGCATAAAAGATCCTCTGAAGAATATTATTTACAGCGTTTAATTATATAATAAAGCGCGTAGGCTTCTTTTCTACCAGCTTCGACCTTAATTCAGTCAGAGTTCCAAGAATCAAAAGTTCGCAAATTGCCTTAATGTTCACTAGGTGATGTTTGCATATACACAATGCGGAAGATAGGTCTTCCTCAATCAAGCTCTTTGCTGCTCGATAAATCTCTCGGATAATCACGGTCTCTAATCTCTCATGAGGAGAGCAAACAGTGACTCTACTGGCGAGAGTCCACTCATCAAATTTTACGTAGGCTTCCGCTAGTCGGATCAGCCTCCAAAATCTTCTACTGGGATCTTCTCTCAGCTTGCTAACTAAGCCTCTCACTTTTTCCGAGAGAACTCCGAACTGCTCTCTGCCCTCTCTCTCTTCGTCCGATCCTGGTTTTCCCTAGACCCCCCCCCCTGGATCACAAACCAATCACGATCATTAATGGCTTTTCTCTGATTAATGAATTGTTAAGACGTACCCCTATTGGTACGTGTGCGTCATTCAGGAAAGCCTAGTTATCAACGCCACAAAGTCTGGCCTGTCTACTGACTAGTAATTTCACTTTGAGTCGGTGCTTCATCGAAAGGCATCCCAAGTGGTCGTCTTATTCATCCGACCGTTGATGGATAGTGATATAGCGATTTCTTTATATTTTTGCCGCTGGTTTCACTTTGAGAATAGTGTCATTATAAGTTTACAGTTTTATGGCTAAGCCTATCTCAGAAATAAATGCATATTTCTACTGTTTTGCTCTAAAAACTTGTGATAATTCTAATTTGTTACAACTTATATATTTATTTATATATGGTAGCTCCAAATTCGTATTATTTTGATTTTTCATGGCCAATACGAAGATCATGCAACACACTTTATTTGTAGCTCCAAAGTATTTGTGGGCCTGCGGATTCTGCTTTGGTTCCTGCAATTTTCTGGAAATTTGGAGAATTTTACGTGCACAGGTGCCATTAACGGATATGGCGGATTTTAGCTAGCAGCTTGTCACGAACCCGCGACGTTTCGGTTATTTTACTGAAATGACATTGGATGTAGAGCAGTGTATCATAACTGTTTTCCCATTGCTGCATACTTGAATCAATTATTAGGCTTTCCGTGGCACACTTAATTCATGATCTTTAAACATCCTGTGGCTAATTCTTTGCAGAAATGTTGCCTTTTTGTGTTTTGTCTCTATCGATTTTGATGTCATATTATTTATGTAAACTCTACCTTGGGATTTTTTTAGGGGTGGAGAGACTTTCTCGTTTAGAGAATCCTTAATTCCTTATTCTTTCGAATTTTTCGATTTTGATTCTATCGCGGGAAACATGCAATTTCTTTTTGTGGCAACTGGGAAAAAATGCATTTGATAAAGAAAAAGACTTATATAAAGGTAAATAATATCAGATGTTTGGGAATAAAATGGGAGGCGGATAAAAAATGATCTGATAAATTTTTAAAATAGCCAATAATTTATTTTTGTTATAAAGCGTATGTCTAGCAAATTTTTCCTAACTGGACATAAATTGTAGACTTGCATAAGGAGCATGCACCTATATACTTATTGAAAAACACAGTAATCGCTGGCGATAAATTGATAAATAAGCTAAAAAACTTTGTAAAATCACCATAAAAAGAAAATTAAATAGGACGCGTTTCGAGCTACAACAATAACAGCTCGTCATCAGCAAATCACAATACGTGTCACAAGGGACAGAGTCGAATTCGACTCTGTCCCTTGTGACATAAATTTTTTTAGCTTATTTACCTATATACTTATTTTTTTTATATTGGTAGATAGTTAGATTATATTAATTCGAAGTAATTAGTGTAATCTCTAATCAGTGAAATTTAACACTGGTTGGTGAAATTATGAATTAATGTCATTTTTTAAAGTCGTTATAGGCAATTCACTCGTTTTTAAAGTGGAAAACCCACTAAAGTAACGAACTTCACATAGATGAAGATAATATTCATTCTTAATACTCTTTTATTATGTTTATTTAATGCCATAGTTGAAAATAAGATAGAAACGACAGATTATATAACAGAAAATCTATTATCTTTTTTCAAGTATAACATTTCTCGCTATTCATAGATTTTTTAACAGTAAATAATTGCTATTTAAAAGTGGAAAATTCTAGTAATTTTCAGTAACATGACTTTAAGAGGAACCTTTTTTTATAATCATAAGAGTTCATCCATAAAGATTACACAAATATTGTATTGTCCTTGAAACGGTCTATGCACTGACATCCTGACATGTATATAATCAATGTCTCTAATGTCTTTACATAACATGTAATTTTTTTCTTACCCGAACAAATTATGGTTGTGAAGTGACTAAACGGGAATCAAGATTAGAGATTATCTTTTCCTATTGTCTGTATCCTATTTTACTATTTTATTTTGAAATGTATTCTAATCTTTAAAAGCTTAACCCTTAACTGCTGTCAGCTGTCTCATAGACCCCTGTTTTCTTGTGATAGTATAGTTAAAAGATAACTTAAAGTGGCGAGATGAAAAATGATATTGTCAAAAAATAAGACATCATCTTACAGTTACTCATGTGCAGGGAGAATAGTATTTTGGTCGAAACTATATAGAAATAACTATTGTACTTTGACAAAATTAAAATCTGTGATATTTGTTGATTGTGGAATAAAGCAAGAATATCTCATCGTGCAACATTTTACAGATACAATTAGATTCCCCATTATCCAGCACTCACAGAACCAGGGATATATTAGATAATGGTAAATCGTTGAATAATCGAGGTGTCAACATTAGAATTTTCGAAATGTACAAACTATTAAATATAATAAATTAAGTAAAACTACAAGATGAACAATATATTCTCTTTTTTTTTTACTTTCTTTTATCTTTACAAGAAGAAAGTATCGGATTCAAGAAAATGTTCGAAATCTAGTTTTTGACGGATTATCACTTTTTAAGGGTCGGAGAACTCGAAAAACATGTTTTTACAAAATGTCTGTCTGTATGTGACAAAAATTTTGTGGGCGCTCTATTTCAAGAACTAATGCACGGAATTTCACAAAACTTTATTTTCTGTTAGACGTTGATATAAACTAGATGTGATTAGTTTTCGGTGTCTGTCGCTCAGAAGCAGGCGCTACTATGCTGCATTATTCGCAATTTCCACAATAGCCATGCCTCAAGAACTAGTGCATAGATTTTTATAAAACTTTAGATTAGTTTGTACTTGATATAACATGGTGCTGATTACATTTTGGTGCGAATCGTTCAACAAGTGGTGCTGCCATGTTGTATTATTCGTGATTATCGCAATAGCTCTATCGCGAGAAGTAATGCACGAAATTTTCTAAAATTTAAGATTCAGTTAATCCCTGATATAGGTTAGTATTCTTTAGTTTTTCGTGTAAATTGCTCTACAGATGGTGCTGCTATGCTGTATTTTTATGAATTTCAATAAATATGTTCCATGACTAATGCATGGATTTTCATCGAATATCAGATTCAGTTAGTACCTGATAAAAAAATTATCCTGATTAGTTTTTGGTGTATATCCTCCAACATGTGACGCTGTTATGCATTTTATTTTAAGATTTTGCAATAGCTTTATTTCAAAAACTAATGCACCGATTTTTACCAAACTTCAGATTCAGTTATAAATTAACATAAGTTGTTACTGACTAGATTTTGTTTTAAACCACCTGACCGATGGTACTGAAAGTATGAATTTTTCAGGAAGTATTAACATACATAAGACAGAAGAAAGTTTTGGAATTACCACATCTAACTAGTTTTTTTTATTATTATTACATTTTAGCACTACAAAATAATGATTTTATATATAGTTTTATAATCTATCATTTGGCAGATGTTTGGGGAAAATTTCTATTGCTATCAACATGGTAAGACATCTGCCCACACTAAAAAATAAATAAATAAAAAACAGAGAGAGAGAGAGAAAGTATCATAGTAAGAAATGGACTGAAACTTTAAACAAAGAACGGTTCATTCTCCTGATTTAAACGATTCATAATTATTTTGCATAGGATTAGATTTTCACCGAAATAATAAATATATTGTCATTAATCAGTCTACTTTAAAAGTCTGCTTAAAAAATATTCGATGAAATTTCCCATAGATGCAATTCATATAGCGTGCAGTGCATTTGAAATAAGATAAAGTTAGAAATAAAATTCATCGCATTGGAATAATTCCAAAACCTGAGCTTCAAATATTATTAATTGCTTTGTTTTTATTTTTTGTGCACCAATTTTTGTGTGTATTTTTTATTTTGGTTATAAATAAAAGTTTACTATTCTATGTAAATTTATTGTTTACCTCATACTAACACAAATAAAATATTTTAATTTTGAACCAATGATTTATTTTAAGGATTACCGTCCAAGATTTTGCTATTCTAAATAAAATGCATTAATCAAATTTCAGATATAACAAAGTTATATTTTTTTTCCATGTTTGAGTTTTATCTTTTTAACAGTATTTTCGAATCATATTAACAAAAGTTTTTGACTTAAGCCTAATTCAGGTTTCTTACATTTTCAGATAAATTACTTGCATTGTAATAAATACAATTCGATTTAGATTAACAAATGATTGAAAAAGACGAGTTTCTGTAGAAGAAAATACTGGTGTTCATCTTAATTAAAGTGAGAGAAATTTAATGAATTGTAGAAACCCAGTAATTCTTCCCAAATTTTATAACTATTCACTTTCATTGTATACTGTATGTTCTGTTTAAAAAAAATTTCATTGTACAGTACAGTTCCGCTATTCCTAATCCCGTTATTCTGAGAATCCGCTTATTCCGAACAGAGTTCAGAAAAAATACTGATTTTTTTTTAAACTTAAAATTGGAAAAATGGGTAATATTCTTTTATTCACTGGTATAATTTAGATTTAGTTTCTAAAAGATACGACTCAAAAGAGTTTTTTTGCATTATTTATAACTAGAGGTCGACCAAAAATTCTGTTTCGCTTTCGATTTTAGCCTAAAATCTGGGTTTCACCCGAAATTCGCTTTCGGCGAAAATGTTGCGAAAAAATCGGCTAGACAGAAACTATTTGTACTCCAAAAATCTCATTTCTTCCTTCGTAAAATTTCAACATAACTCACTGATTTGGGTGCATTGGCTGAAATTAAGACACTGCTTATTTATTTTTATGAGTTTCACTGCTTATAAATATCATTCATCACTAACTCAAGATATGAATGCAAATTTTGAAGCGAGCAACGTATATGTGACCAAATGTTGACGACGCTTTTCACTTTAAAAGATATAGATTCAATTGCAATATAGAAATTTAAGTTTGAAACCACAGAAGTGTTTCGAATACCTTTTGAAAAAACTCTCGCAATTGAACTTGTGCATCATGAGTCGACCGACGCTGCATAGAGCTATTATTGACGCTGTATAGAGAGAAAAGACACTAGCAGATATTCTCGTACGCATATTTCAGATGTGTATATTGCTGGGACGATTACTGTTTCTAAACCAATAGGAGACCGTCATTATCACGGTCAAGTACACGCCCACACAGTTTGATTGACAGGAACTCGTGGACAATTGATCTTGTGTGTTTATTATTTATTTGTACTCGGATTGTTTGAATTTGTACTCGGTAATTAAAAATTAAAGGTACGAAAGAATTTTTTTTTTTTTTCAAAATGACTGAATTTTATTTACTTCAATTAGAAATTATACTTCCTCTGATCCTGAAATAAATAAATAAATAAATAAATAAAAATTAAAGTAAGAATTTTGCTTATACGGATATTTTCGTAGAATACTTTTTTTCCCATTTGTTTAATATATATATAAATCATTTTGGAACGATATTTAGAATATTAAAAGGGTTTGAAATATTTTTTTTTAAATGTCTTATATATTAATAAAAGACAACCTCCAATAATTTAAGAAAAAATCACCAACGGACTCTCGGCCCGCGATGGACTTGAACCCATATCCTCCGGTTTCAAGCTCGACGCTCTAACCATTCAGCCAGTTAGCTCACTTTCATCCGCAACAGATTATCGTTATAATTAGCACCGTCAATTGTCCACGAGTTCCTGTCAATCAAACTGTGTGGGCGTGTACTTGACCGTGATAATGACGCTCTCCTATTGGTTTAGAAACAGTAATCGTCCCAGCAATATACACATCTGAAATATGCTTCCCGTACTTAATTTACACCTTAACAAGTTAATGAGTTGATTATTATTAATGAAATCCGTCTATTCCGAATTCTCGCTAAACCAAAAAATCTTCAGGCATAATTAGTTCGGAATAGCGGAATTCTGTTGTATTTCCTTTCATTTCTTTTTGTTTCTTTAGACTCAGCTGAGTCTCAATTTCACAAAACGAAGAACAATTTAAAGAGATGAATAAAACAAATAAAATAAATAAAACAACAATCTGTAATTTGCTCATTATAATCAGTATATGCACTTAGAATTTAATTAAATTAGAATCTACAGGCAATTAAAAAATTACGTAGTAAGAGTGTCGGTTAACCGAGTTTGTCGGATAATCAAGCATCTTCTGAATGCTTGTAATTTTTACTATAGTTTTCACAATAATAGAACAATTTTTCTTATAATTTTCATGATAGTAAAACAACTTTTGCTATAATTTTCATGATGTTGGAATGTAAATTATGTATCGCAATGGAACTATAAGATTTTCTCTATCAAACCAATGGCAGATACAAGAGGAAAGAACTGATGGGAGCGATAGCATCTCCCTTGATAAAGTTCCTCCAAGGTGACATATCTATGTCTGTTTTAATTATTTTTACATTCATAAGTCTTTAAAATGGATTCATTCGGCATTTTAATTCTACATTTGCATAAAAATCAAAAATAAAATCGTTATCAATAAAGTTTCATAAATATGTAATGTACCAAAAAATTCCAAATTTGATAAAAGAATGAAAAACAAATTATCAACTGTGAAGGAATACTATGTCCAGAAAATAGCTCTTAAAATAGTGAAAATCCAGTTTTCCGCTAACTGTTCACAGTCACTATGCATAACTGTTAGAAATTCAAAGTTTAAAAGTATTCATTATTGAAATACCTCAGAAATAAAAGAACAAAAAACAGTTTAATTGCTGTAAACCGTTTTTAAAAAACTATAGCAGTAACTTTTAACATGGTCCACCGAACATACATAGATGACAACAATAAGTATTTGCTATACTTTTCCACTCATGAAAAGAAAAACTCGCTAAATTTAAGAAGCCAATGGAATTTTATTTCTTTTTAAAACACTTTAATTCATTCTAGTGCTTTTTTAAGATACAAAATATATTAAACTATAATTAGTAGAAGTCCAGAAAAACTTGTTTTATTAGAATACTTGGTCTAATTAGTAAAAATATATTTGATTAAAAAATAATTCTATTAATAAACAGCAATCGACCTTTTTCGATCAGTAATTATAATGATAATTTCTGAAAATTGCTGTTCGTGATATCGAACTTCTATTATACATGTACTATAGCGTTAGAGCGTATCGTTGTTTAGAAGTTTTATAAATTCATTCTTGTATCGAAATCCCAAATTTGTAATAGTCGATAAACCTTCTGAAGACTTTCTCAATCCGCCTTTAAATTAAGATCATTACCAAAACGTAAGGAGCTTAATTCATTTTACACTTGCCTTATTTTTTGCTTTATGTTGTTTCATGAAGTTGGGTGATCATTAAAAAAAATTTACACTATGGTTATTTAGCGCACATATCTAAGCTCATTTTGACAATCAACAAAGTTAAAAACAATAAGAAACTGAATATCAAAGTAAGACAAAACAAAGTTATAAAATGAGCTGCTTCCATGATAACAAGAATGCTTATAACATAGATCTCTGCCAGGCGGCGGTCAGGCAAAATTCGTTCTGTCGCCAGGCATTATAATCAAGTGAATGCGGCGAACTAGCGAATTTTGTCCCACTAACAGATAACAAGCGAATTTTTTCCCACTACCAGATATGCAACTGGTCAAGCTAAGCACTCCGCCCGACAGGTATAGGGCTTGGTCTGCGGTTTAGAAAAAGCTCATTCTGATAAAGTTTGAGGAATCCGAAAAGTAAAATTATACTTTTTCGACGATAAAAAAAAAAATGTATATATAAATTTCGTATTATTAATGATGCATTTTATTAATTCCACTCTAAAATCTCTTTTTTTCTTTTAGATACGTTCGTAATTACGTAAATTCGTCGCATAAATACGTAGCACCTATAGTTGTCATCTAGTTCGTCCGTCCGCATATAATAGCACAAAAAATACCCAATTGAATGGCTTGGAATTTTAAATATATAATTAATGCAAAACTTTATCGAACTATTTCCAATTTTATGAATTCAAAAGTGTAGTTCAATTACAGGGACAGTCAAAAGTATTCCGTTACATTACGACCAATGGGAGAAAATAGTTTCAAGTGTATTTTAATGATGTTAAACCCATTCGATTATGAAGAAATTGTACACATTTCTGAATTGCCCTAAACTATATATTCTGTAGAATATACGGTACAAAGTATAAATATATATTATTCATCACACAAAAAAATCCATTACATAATGATATAGGGGAAAACCTTGTGTGCAATTGTTTAATTATATTAAACAATTTCAAATATAACTAATTAATATACGTTGCTGAAGTTTACTAAAAGTTACTTCCTGTATAATAGAAAATGCGTAATATTTACCGGGACACACAAAAAATTTTGGCCGAAAAAAGCCGAAATATTGATTAGCGATTATTGCTGGAATTGCAATTTTAGTTGTGATATGCGTTTTTAAATTTAACTAAATTTTTTCTTATTATGTTTTATGTATAAGGGCTGTGGATCATATAAAGGGCTATACAAAAGAATTTCTAAGGTTTTAATGTGCTGGAACAAAAACAATTTAAGAGTGGTTATAAATGAGTTATGAATTTTTAGTCTGAAATACATCTAGTATATTAAGGTATGTTTATAGAATATGGACAAAATGATACACAGGGCCACGCAAAGAATTAGATTCATAATCCTCTATGGTTGATAGCTAGTTATGCTACGAACACTCCTCATTTGATACGTTTCACGTACAATTTCCAACTTGTTTGGATTTTAAATGTGCTACGTGGTTTCATTAACATAAATTCTGAGCTGTTTGAACACATCAGAAGGTGGAGTTGAATTGAAAAGAAAAGTACTTATATTGAGTTTTTCGTTAATAAATAACAAAACTAAGGTGGTTTCAAAACTTTTATGCAGCGACATTTTAATGAATAAAGAAAATTAATTTTTTTTTAATGCAACTAACTATTCACTTTCTCTCTTGTACACCTTACAAGACTATTTATCATATCTTCTTCTGTTATGAATTGCTTCCTTTGTTTATCTTTGCATCATCGCTGTGAATGTTAATGAGGACAAAAGCTTTCTAAAAACACTCAATCAATTAGCAGATGAAAAGAATGTTCTTTAGCATAAGTATTCGGTGCAGAAGAGAATTGAGACAATGCTTTCTTTTCAAGATTTTACATTTAAAAGAAAACATTCTTACCTACTTTTCTTCCCATTTCTTTAATTTGCGCAACGGAGTTCAACATGGTGGTTGATTTATTTTAATGATTCATGTAACGGCGTTAATGCATTATTTGAAATATGAACAACTTTAAAAAAACCAAGGAGTCAATATGTTTATGAATCTATACAGAAAAACATAATTTTTTATGTGTAAATGTATGCGCACGTCCTTCGTGAAATTAATATCTATCTATCGATTTAACAATTAAATTTAGATGCTTCATCATTCATTTACATAACTGTGCATCAAAATATTTCATGCAAATTTTAAATATACTGACATTTGTAACTTCACGAAGGAAATTATTTTTGTGGTATTTCACTGCATCAATTTACAGGTACTCATCACCAAAAATTTTTTTACAGTGTACCAGGAATTCTAATAGAACCTTGTTTGGCTATGGCAAACAGCTCCTTTCTGACTTTGAAA
Organism: Maratus speculifer; assembly: GCA_964019185.1. Lineage (NCBI taxonomy): Eukaryota > Metazoa > Arthropoda > Arachnida > Araneae > Salticidae > Maratus > Maratus speculifer. Next base: position 11,509 of record CAXHSM010001130.1, read on the forward strand.
AAAATCTGTTGGAAAGGGGCATTTCAAAAATTATTTCCGTGTTATTTTCACTATTATACCATCGGAAAGTGTATAAAGTTATGTTCAGAATTGAACCAAAATTTCTGTGTATGTTTTTGACTATGGCCAGCAGATCTTCCTTGAATTTGGAAATATTCCGTAGGAAAGAAGCATCGTGATAGCGCGTTTTGTGTCATTTTCACGATTCTTCGTCGTTCTATTGTCCATCCGCTAGTACGAGAACTTCCATAATGCTAAGCAGGTTATTTGCAACTAGCTGACGAAATAGAATAAGGAAAAATTATTGATTTTAATAAATATCATGATCCATATTATTTACTCGTTTTTATTATGATTAATTGACTGAAGCTGAAATTTAAAATGAAAGTCAAAATAATTAGTATTGAATTGATAATATCAAGTATTAACACGTATAACTACTTTTTGAAATATTAAAATGTACGCATGAGATAGAAGAAAGTTTTAGGATTGGCACATCAACTAGTTAATAATTAATTGGACATAAATGAATAAACATTTCTGTTTAATGCTACCATCTACTGCCAAGCCAATTTTTCAAATAGTTTGATAGACAGTGTTTTTTCAATTATCCTTATAAACAGGCAACAAATTAGGAATTAAAATGTTTTTTCTAGTTCTGTTTTTTTTTTTTTTTTTTTAATCTGAACGAATGTTAACATTTTTTTGGAATGCCATCTACTGAGTGTTTGGAAAGTACGGCAATTATCATGTATTTTTTCAGAATTATTTGATCATTTTAAATGTATTTTAAACACTTTTTTTCTTTAAAAATTTTTATATTTTATTTATATCTGCACTGTAAAAAAAATTCAAGAGGTTACTATTCTTAGTAAATTTGTATTCCACAGAATTTTTTAGTAACCATTACAAACTTTTTTTTGCAAGTGAAACAAACATTTCTTTTGCAAACTGAACAAAAGAATTTTTTGTATAACTAACTTAAAACTTTTTAGTATGAGCCACCAATCAAATTTTAGTAATAGCTCCAAAATTATTTTTAGTAACCATTACGTGTGCCCGAAGGACAGGAGCTTCCTTCGAGCTGCATCCAGTGGGTAAAAAGAGAGACTTCCGAAACGGAAGATTTTCGGTAAAGCCGTAATAGATGGCAGCACCAAACATTGCTACCTACTCTATTTTGACATGTTTCTAAAGGGGAGGGAAAGTTCAGAGATCATTACCCATAGTAACTGCTACGACAGGATTTTCATAATCCCTTTATTTACATTCGGTGCGTATTTGGCGGCGGCCAGCATCGAACCCAGGTACTTTCAGCCTGGAGTTCGGTGATATGACCACTAGGCTGTCAGGGCCATGCCAATTGTGTTTTAGTAATAGCTATTAAAATGTAAAACTATTAACTCTATTCGTTGATAGCCTTTTCCTAGTAATTCTTACAGATTCCTTGTAACCGAGTAAGATTACTAAAGATTTTTCAGTAATTACAAGGATTGCTAAATTTTTTTTTAGTAGATCGACCCTTTTTTTTTACAGTGTGGGCTATTTTTTAATCACTGAATTTAAAAATATCCGGATTTTTAAATTTTATTTAAACAGTTTTACTTGGAACTTTTTTGATTTAAAATCTTTTAATTATTTTAAAAGTAAATGTAATGGTGTTGCCATTTATATAAAGATTTAATGTTTATAAATTAATAAGTTCGATTTATTAATTTAAGTATAAATGTTTTAAAAGAAATACTAAGCGAAACTTTCATGCGATAAGCGATCACACTTACCCACTTGTTTAACTCACCTTTTCATAACTCTTAAATACATCAAAATATATTCAATCTTTCTTTTTCATTTTATTAATAGATATAATACAGCGTAAAACTATTTCAAAAAATAACCGAAATATTAAAGTTTGATACAATAGCATTGTTCGACAATTACAAAATTGAAAAAAAAAAGAACTTTCCTCCCTCAAATGACAACATATGTTTACTGTAATAAACATCTTTTGTGTGTATTTGTGTTTACCTGGTAATATTTCTATTGTGCAGTGCTTATCGGTCTTTTTATCTAAAAATAACTTTCCCCACCTTTGCTGAAGATAGGATCAATTTCCTTAGAAGAAGTCTTAAATTATAATTACAACCTACGTTCAAGCACCTACGCAAGCATTTTTACTAACGTAAAATGACTTCTGACGAGAAATAATGAATAAAAGCACTCAACAATATATTTTCCTCTCTCATTTTCTGGAAATTATGCTGACGTTTTTGTCATGTCAGTAATTCTAGAAATAGAAAATTCTTTTCCAAAATGATTTTTCATGATTTTAGTTACCCATCATGCGTTGTTTAGGGTAAATATTGCAATCGTTATGATAATCGAAAAAAAAAAAAAAAAAATTACGGATTTACACATTTCAGGCACTGAAGATTCCAAAAACCCACATTTTTTTTTTTTTTTTTTTTTTTTTTTTTTCTGTCCGTCTGTTTGTCCGTGTGTTTGTAAATGCCCTATCTTCCGAACAAATTGAAGTAGACACTTGAAATTTGACATGTACTTAGTAAGTAAGAATGGAAAGAAGTCTATTTAATATCAGTAATCTCGATAATCCGGAACTCTTTTTTTCGGGTTCTCGAAGTATTCGTTCTGATGAAAGGTATAAAAATTTTCGAATTTTTTTCCTTTATTTTTTTTAAGAGGTGAATGCAAAAGGCAATAAAACAACATAAAATTTGCATCAAGAATGAAATCGATCGGATAATTAATTGTTGAGATATTTGTAATCATATTTTCCACATTCTTCGATTTTTCATGACACTATATTTCATTCTAATTTCAATTGAAAGTTATATTTTGATTGGAAATGAAACGCTTAATCCAATGCAGTAAACTTTTAATATAATTGTCATTTTTTGGAGTTATAAGGATGCTTCTTTTACACAATTTGATATTACTTGATTATCCCGTCGATCAAAAAGCTATCGCCAAACTGTAAGATTAAATACCAATAATGGCTTATCGAAAATGTCACATTCACTTGACACGGTACATGTGTTTGTTACGTCATCAAGTGATTTTTAATTGGACGTTTTATTTGTAGCATTATTAATCTTTACTAATTTATTTGCTGTTTAGTTATTTAAAAAAAATATTCCAATTTGTATAATTTACGAATAGTTTGGCGATTTATATTTCTTGTCGAAATGTGTTGACGAGATAATCAAGTCATACCCGCAATTTCGTAATAGAGCATTATCATGTGTTTAAAATATTAAAATATCCGTTTAAATTTTATTTTGCAATTACAATGCATTTTATAAATGGTTTGCACGTGTTTTATTTTCATATTTTATAGTATGCATATTGCATATCCATCATGGATAAGTATTACGGTGGACCCCAACGACTAGTTGACATAACTGATGCTTTTTTTTTATCATTAAAACAAAATAGTATTGTTTTTAAATAATTAACTAAATCTGAGATAAAATAAAACAAAAATATCTATAAAGTTTTAGTGGTAACAAAAAAAGAATAAAAATTTAAAGTAATGTTTTTATGCAGCAGAAAACAGGATCGTGTAAAAAATATTTTCCTGTAACATAAAGAAAAAAAAAATATACGTAATTCTACAAGTATAAAAGTTAGAGAAATATGTAGCTTTACACAAAAATCTACTAAAATTACAGTATTCTGACTAAAATTTTAAACCCGGGTTGCAAATACATAAAAGTTCTAGGCATCTCAGTTTCCTAAAAAAAATCTATGTAATCTTACAGATCTTTTGATTTACAGTGGAAACGTGATCCTGTGACATGAATTTTCTTGTTACCGCTACATAAAATGTTCTAGGAATCTCAGTTTTCATAGAAATATTTCAGCAACTTTACAGGTTATTTTTTTTACAGTGTACATATTTTATATAATAGCAGCTTTTAAAAGGTGATGTATATGAAATATACACAATTCATTAGAGGAAAAAAATGTGTAAATGGCTAAAAAAAATAATAATAATAATAAAGGCGGTAAAAAAAGTAAATAATTAGATTGATCGTACATATTTTAGATTATGAAGACCTTTAAAAAAACTGCACGCAAAGTCTGATTGATACACTGCCAAAATAAACCAGTTTTTTTTTAACTCAAAATTATACTAACCAATTTAATATTTTAAGGTATATTTAACTCTACTTTAAATCAACAAAATGTATCATAAACTTTAGAAATATCTCGAAGTGTGATCAAACATTTTTCAAGACAAAGAAAAATGCATATACGGTTTCTTTACAACACACAGTAATTATACGTACACGAATTTCCATATTTCATGGTAAAATAAAATAAAAAATAATATAACATATACTTACAAGTTTTATTTTTACTTTTTGAGGTTTGAGGTACATTTGAAATTTTTCGTCCAGTTTCAGATGTTGTACTAGATGACTCAGGCAAAATTTGCGTTGTATCTGGAATTTTCTCCTAAAATAAGACAACGATAAATATCTAGTGTTACTATTTCAATATGATATATATTTGAAGATAAAGTCATTTACATTTTTATTTTGTAATTTTTTAAAACTATAACAATATTGAAATAAATTTTAATATTGAAAAGCAATGATATCTACGTGGAAATAAAAATTATTAAATGCACCCAGTGAAAACCAAATTATGTTTTGCAGAAATAATGTTTGATGTATACCTGTACTATTTTTGAGGATTTTACATATGACTAAGTGAGTCAGCCCTGCCAGCTACGCCCACCAACCATCGTTCAGTATTCATAGCCTCTAATAAATTATCAATGTGCCCTGATTAAAAATTATTATTAAGTTACAAAAGATTGAATGATATTATCACTACAGGATGTCTCAGGATTATTGGGAAAAACTTTGAGAGGAGATAGGAAACATCACAAGGATTCAGATTTGCATAGCAACACATGGTCGAGAACGTTTTCTTAATTCAGTAGTGACGACACAAAGCACCAGAAAGACAGGTCTCGAATATGAGAAGAAAACATGTTTATTATCCTTAGTACAACAAAAATCTAAGAAAAAAAGAACATTAGAGAGACAACGATCATCATCAAAGTAGATGTGCGAAATTACCATCCTGGCCCTTGATGCATAGAAGCGCGTCTCCAACACCTTGAAGATCTAATATTCTCGAGAATACCAGGAGTGTCTCGAACTTTCCCACAGCTGCCACGATGCGTGCAACAAGTTCCTCAACGTATATCAATTTTATTATCCATAAAATAATTTAATATAATTAAAATATGTCGCACATAATTCCCCCCTCCTTTACCATTATATAATGGAACTACTTTGTGTGGTACAGTAGCTGTTTTTTTCACCGCATATTTTACAGAATGCATATTTTAGTGCACTTCGTAAATGCATATAAATTTTAATATGTTTGACAGGGTGTAGCATCTTTAAAATTCATTTGGATCGATTTATTTCCCACAGGATAGTAATGTAACAGTAAGCTGTTGGCTACCCCTGTAAATAAATTAATCATGATAGAAACTTTATTTGAAATAGGATTTGTGCTCGGGTAAACATCAATAACCTCCAAAAATTGCAGGTTTATACAAGTATATTTTCGGGAGTTAAAGTGCGGATAGACGTACAGACAAACCGATATCATAAACACTTTTCAACTTTGTTGGAAAATGTTAAAAAGTCGGGAATTCAAAGCAAACCTAAATGTATTCGTTTATAAACTTTGCAGTAATTAGCTTATGTAATTAAACTTTGTTTTGATACTTAATTTTTTATATAGTTCCCTAATCTGAAACAAAAAATTAGTAATACTATTTGCTACCTTTCTTCAACAATTAAAATCTAGATTTAAACTTCATTAAAAGAGTACGTCTTGGAGCGACCAATTCTTACTATAACAGAATGAGGTCGCTTTAAAAGAGGTTTCACTGTAATATGTAAGGGTTGCAGAGTATGAAGTAGCGTAATCTCTTCAGACCCGAGGTGCACATTTGTGTACCTCTGATTTCAACTACGTACCTCACTTAATATTTGAAATTTTTTTATTGAGACGAGTGGATGTTATATGTGTACGTTAGCTTTTTCTAGTTTCAGCAAGAAATGGCGCTGGCAGGCTTAATTCATATGATTTTGGAGGGGAAAAAAGGAGCTATGGCGAAAAATATAAAATGTTGAAAAAGTAAGTACATTTTTATAATTAGAAAATTAATATTCATTCATAATAATTTTTAAAAATGCTTATAAACTCTTCAGTATTGCATAAATCATTTAAATTTTTCAGCTAGATCATAATATCTGTTTAAATTAGTTGTAATTTGTAAGGTACACATATGTGCACCTCCGGTTTCAATTCTGTGTTTTTGGAAAGAAGTCATCTCACACAAAAAAATTGTACTGAATGATATCTAATTAATCCAGTACTAAAGTTGTGGAATTATTAAAAATATATACTTAATTATAAATAAGAGTTCATTTTATTGATGTTTTAAAGTAAACATTAATTTTTAAAAATCATAATTATTATATCTTTGCAAGAGTAAATAAACTAATGAGGCCAATGGTGATGGTAAGTCTTCTGGCAAAAAACATTTAGATGACACAGATATAACTATTGAGGATATTGCTCCAGTATCTATCCCGAATCCAAGTAACAATAAAGTTTAACCTAAAAAGCTTTTGTTATGGAAAGCTGAAAATAAGTAAATTTTTAAAACTTGTGTTACAGCACAGTAGAATAATAATGCTGAGAATAAAACTTTATCTTTTCGCAAACATTTATTTAATCTTTTTTTCTTCTAATAGTATTCCGATGATCATTGATTGATGAGGATTATCTAAAAGCAGATTTTCCAGCACCGTAAATCCTTTTGAATCATTTCCAGATTAGTTAAATGAAGATTTGGGGGTGAAAAGTTTCATATGAAACCAATTCCGTTCAAACAATTCCAATTCCGATATATTATGTTCAAACACGAAACCGTCACTCAATAAATGCATCGAAATATGAAAGTATAAAAGTTGCAGGCGTACACATACACATGGAAACTTTAACATATCTCCAAGCAAGCTTCTATTGGCAAAAAGACTTGTCGGTACTTAAAATTGCAGGTACTATGTCACGTGTTCGATTTTTTGAAATTAGAAAATTTCTTCATTTTGCAGATAAATTAAATGATCATTAAGCAGATGTCAAATTATGGAAAATAAATCTAATCTTGAATGCAGTAAGAATTAAATGTTTGTCCCTGCCCATGCCAAAACCTTTATCACCAGATGAACAGAGATCACTAGATCCCATTTGATGGACGTTGTGGATCTAGACATTATGTGCCGTTAAAACCTAATCCGTTGAGATTAAAAAACTTTATTTTATCCACCAGGGATGACCATGACAAATATATCATGGAAAAGGAATAGTACCAGCTGATGATTCAAAATAATTATGATTAGGTATAGGTGGAGGCATTGTCGAATTGTTTTTTAAATTTATACCAAAAGACAACAGACAACACACGGGTGATTTACTAGGACAGTTTTTTTACTAGTGTAAAATGTGTCGACTTTTTATTGAGGAACAATATCTACCAAATTGGAATGACTATTAACAAAAGATTTGGAGGAACAGAAAAAAAAAAATCAATGATCGAGATTTGTAACGCTGAGAGTGGGATGAGAGACTAAGAGAAGGGAAGGATATGTGTATACTAAACTGGAAAGATAGCAAATGTGTAACTTTGCTTTCGACTTGCATCGATAGCAATCCCGAGAAGAGTTGTGTTAGGTGGTCTAAAGATCAAAGATGTAAAATTAATGTAACACAACCTGCAATTGTGAATACAAAACATGTATGGGGGATGCAGATTTAAAAGATAAGTGTTTAGCTTTCTACCGTTGTTCTATTCCCACAAAAAAGTAGTCAATAAGAGTTTTTATACATTTTATAGATTTGTTATTTCCATTTGTTGGATAATGTATATCAGAAATTGCAAAACAGGTGAAGTTCTTCGAAAAGACAGATTGCCTCTCCTGCGGTATTTTTAGAGATTGCATAAGTATTGGTGAAATATAAGAGCAAAGTAAGTGAAGAACGACGACCATGGAGACCACGCAAAATTTATTCATCTGAAAACGATTTTGAAGACGATTCCGCAAATAAACCACAGCGAAAACAACGTAAGGGTATTTAAAAGCCAATATCTAATTTACTACATTAGATATGACAAAATTTAACAGTTTCCTCGTTCAACAAATGATAACTTTGCTTCAAAATGTAAGTATGAAGGCTGCAAATCAAGAACAAAAGTTATTTGTACAAAATGCAATATATATCTCTATAAATTTTTAAAAAATGAAGTGTTTTTTTTTTTTTTTTTTTTTGCAGTATGAACCCGAGGTGCACATACGTGTACCTACTAGTAAATATAAACTAATAATAATTATTTTACTTTGTATTATAAAATTATGTTTCTATACGTATAAATAGATGGAACAAAGTGTTACATAATTTTTACGATGGCTTAAAATGTGTCAGGTCTGAAGAGGTTAAAAGCTGTTTATAAATGAATTCTGCATTTTTACGGTACATTTAGTAAATCAAGATATGTTCGTAGAATATGTTATAGAGTTATAAGATGCAGAGGGAGCCTACATTATTGTATAATCTTTCGTTATTCAAATAAAATGTTGATTTTTTTATATGTGCTGCGTATTGCAAGACTTTTTTACTAAAACAACATATATATATATATATATATATATATATATATATATATATATATATATATATATATATATATATATATATATATATATATATATATATATATATATATATATACATATGCATATATATATAATTAAATAAATTTTCAATAAATATAAAGGAAAAAGTTCAAAAGTGATATCTTTTTTCCTGGTAAAGAGAAAAAATATATAAATGTCTTAAATTTTAGGCCAAAGAAATTGGAAACTCTTCTTAAGATGAAAATTCTGGAAAATCGTATAGCTAGAACACGATTAAAAAAATAATAATAAAGTAAGAAGTTACATCTTGCATTTTATAAATTTATTATATTTATCATATCGATCACAAAGCCAAAAACCTTTAAAAGATCTCTTCATTCCTTCAAAACTCGTATGCTACAGCATGCACAAAGAATTATGGACGATCTACCGAGATTTATTCAGCTTATTTAATGAACTACAAAATATATGAATGATATTTCCGTAAACGTAATGCATTGTTCTGCTGTAAGAAAATCTTTTCCTGTTTATAGATTCTGATCAGAATTTTTCATGTATTTTCCAAGATTATGTCTGATTAATTGTCTTACAATATGGGAAAAACCTAATTATATAAAAGGCTTTTAAGATTTCCCCATACATAGAATTAAATAACATAAAATCTCTATAAATAATAAGTTTGGTATTTGTTTTTGCGGTATTTTTTGTTTCCAACTGTTTTTATTTCCATTACAATCTTATAATATACAGGATGTCCTTGAACTCATGGAACAAACTATAAGGAGAAGTAAAAAGTACATTAAAAAATCAATTTTGCTATAGAAAAGTGAGGATCAGAAATGAAAATGTTGGAGAAAACAAGAAATGCGGAGGAAATGAAAACAAGTATTTTATTCACATAACAATTAAAGAAACGGCTCAAATGTGCCACCGCTAACATCGATATAGGCTTGGCAGCGTCTAGACAATCATACTTTTGAAGATTTCAGGTTTTTTCATGAACAGTTACAGTAGCGACTGAAAATCTTGCAATGAAATCCTGATCAAAGTCAACTGGTACCACGTAGACGAGAGACCTGATGTAATATTCGAAAGGGTACGTCAGTAGCCAATCACTTGCTACGACCTGTTAGACATGTATCGATATTGGTGGAGGCACAATTGAGCACTTACTGTAAGTGCTATGTCAATAAAAGGCTTGTTTTCTTTTTCTCAGCGTTTCTTGTTTTTCACGAATACTTTTCATTTTCGTTAACACATTGCTATAGCGAAATTGTTTCTTTATAAGAAGGAGAAGATCTGGTATCACATAAGATGGATGACACACAGATCAGGATGACACATAAACTAAACTCATGAATTATGCATAAATTCTATGACTACTGGCTTACATAAATAAACATACTAAAAATAATTAAAACGTAATTAAAAGTATACGTTTCGATTATTTTCAAAGCCCCCATGAGTACATGAACAGTGTCACAAAGCATACAAAAGCCCCACCAGCTAAAATCAGTTAAAATTATGATTTAACCAAGACAGCGTAATCCGCCAGAACCTGAGTAGCTTCGTTAATTGGCGATTCCGCCCAGCTAAAACTGTTATCAACCCTCAAGGAAGATACGACTATAATGCATATGGAGAAACAAGATTTCACAATTTTTAAATTTTTAAAATCGAGAGCATGAGCATCCAGTCCTTAAATTTTAAACTCGTGAATTTTTTGTATCAAAACTAGAAATTAAATACAACCTATGACTCATAAGTCTAATTAAGTAACAATCAGATAGTTTCTTTAGCTTAAATCAAATCTTAAAATTAGTCTTTAATTTTTGACAAATACTTTTTTGGTGGGTATCCCCGGAAATGCACAATTAACAGTGACATAGCCGCTTTTTATCTTTAAAAAATCGCAATAATAATAAGGCTACGAAGGATTTACGTCCACACCTGCTGCATGCACCCAGTCTTTGCATTTATGACATTTTATCCAGTCTTCTTCATAAATTTCGCCACAAATGATGCATTCGTTTTCCTGGTCTTTTGACAAACTCAGTATGTGCTTCTTTTTTTTCCTCAATTCCCATTGCCGAATCGCTTTTGTTGGTTAGAGCCTTCTTTTTATTGATTGTAGCTTTACAAGACATTCTCTCCACCCAAAAAGTGTTTGAGGATGCCCGATGTAATCGTGTTCGATATCACCCGCCCGCCCCGATTTAATATTTTTATTTATCTCAAAAACAACTATAATTGAAACGATAACAAATATCCTTACTAATAAAATACAACAATCACCGTACAGGATAATTATTAATAATTGGTGAAGAACTTACATTTAATAAACAATAATTACATTAAAAAATCTTAGCATAGGTGAATACGCGATTTCACTTGTTGCCTCTTCGGCGCACAGTGTATGGTTTTGCAAATTTAGCCGGAATACAGTCCAAAAATTGACTTGCAGTAATTTCACTTTTGGACATTTCGAATAACAAGTAACACATTGGAGAACAAAAAATATAAAGTGATAACAGCATAACTCCACAACAACACCATCAAATATCGGCTCAAAAACCATGTTTTCTTTTAACCTTTTTAGAATGATAGAATGAAGAATGTTGTACATGTAATTACATATGTTATTTATCACTAAAAGCATACAATTGATATTTATCACTAAAAGCATACTTATTTTGCAAATATTATTTTATGATATTGTGGAACCTTTTCAACAATGTAGATACTTTGTATTTTTTAGTTAAGATAATTATTTAGACATGTTATATTAAAATGGGAATCTTTAAATAAGTATAAAAATTATTTGAAAATTTATTAGCATATGATAATTTTTAAAAGGCTACCAAAATTTTTTTACATGCTGGTACATTGTAACTGTTTTTTTTTCTTTTATGTAATTATATAGGCATATAGATACAAAATATATCATTTTTAGTTACCACTATTTTCAATTCTTCAATATAAATAATTTTTTTCAAATACGGAAATCTTAATTTCAACAAGTTGGAAATTGCACGTGAAATATAGCAAATTAGGTGCGTTCGTACGATAACGAAGTTTTAAAAATATTACTTTCATATATCAATCTCATAAAATTGTAAATAGTGAATTACAATTAAAATGCTTATCAAACAATGTTCTCCCTATACCATTATGTAATGGAATACTTTTGTGTGGCCTTGTAAATCAATAACAAATGTTCTTTGCACCACAAATTCTGTATGATGTATATTATAATATGTACTTTATAGTTGCATATAAATTTTATTAAGTTCGCATGAATGTAACACGATTAAAATGCATTTGAAACATTTTTTCCCATTGACCGTAATGTAACGGAATACTTTTGATTGTCCCTGTAATTGATCTATGCATCCGATTTTTATAAAATTTGAAATAACTCGACAAAATTATGTAATAATTATGTCTTTTAAATTTCAAACGTATAGAATATATTTGAACTTTTTCCTAATTGACCGTAATGTAACGGAATACTTTTGATTGCCCCTGTAATTGATCTATGCATCCGATTTTTATAAAATTTGAAATGACTCGACAAAATTATGTAATAATTATGTATTTTAAATTTCAAACGATTCGGTAGGGTAGTTTTTGCGTTGTTATATGCGGACAGACAGACGGACAGACGGACGGACTGATCGACCATTATAGGTGCTACATATTATATAATTACGAACGCACCTAAAAAAGAGAAGAATTTATATTAGATTTTATGAGATTTGTATGAGATTTTGCAAAATTATGTTATTGGACATGAATAGACGGCCAGACAAACAATAATCATAAACACTTTGTCATCACACAACTTTGTCGGAAAGAACTAAAAATTAACTTCCGCAGAAAAAAAAATGGAATTGATAGATTTAGATCTGAAAGAGAATTATTATAAACAAGTTGAAAATTGCTCGTGAAGAGTAGCAAATGAGGTGAGTTCGTACGGTAACAAAGTTTTAAAAATATCTCTCTCATATATGATTCTAATAAAATTGTACATAGTTATTTACAATTACAATGCGCGCCAAACAAAGTTCCTCTATACCATTATGTAATGGAATACTTTTGTGTGGCCTTGTAAATCAATAACAAACGTTCTTTGCTCCACAGACTATGCAAAATGTATATTATAATATGTACTTTATAGATGCATATCAATTTTATTATGTTCGAATGAGTGTAACATTATTAAAATGCATTTGAAACATTTTTCTCCATTGATTGTAATGTAACGAAATACTTTTAATTGTCCCTGTAATTGATTTATGCATCCGATTTTGATAAAATTTGAAATAATTCGAAAAGTTATGTAATAATTATGTATTTTAAATTTCAAACAATTAAAATGCATTTGAAACTTTTTTCCCCATTGCCCGTAATGTAATGGAATATTTTTTATTGTCCCTGTAATTGATCTATGCATCCGATTTTCATAAAATTTGAAATGATTCGACAAAATTAAGTAATAACTATATATTTTAAATTTCAAACGATTCGGTTGGGTAGTTTTTGCGTTGTTATATGCGGACGGACGGACTGAACGACAACTATAGGTGCTGCTTTACATAATTACCTAAAAACTGAAACAAGGATAAGGTAAGATAAGAAGTAAAAAAAGTAGACTTTTTAAGGATTCTGCTGTAGTCGCTAGCATAACAGATGTTGATCAAACTCTTACAGAGCGATTTTATATAATTTTACATGCC
>CAXHSM010001131.1:0-20800 GCA_964019185.1 Maratus speculifer
CTCATCAGAACTATTTAAGTTCAATTTCTTTTCACCGAAAAAAATTAATTAAATTGATTTAAGAAAAGAAAAAGATATTTTATTAAAACGTCAGTTAGATGGCGGATTCATTGCAATGTAAGGCTGCTTTTCATTCAAAGACGTGGTGTCACTTATAAGGAAAGAGCATGTTTACAAACAAACGCTTCTTTCAACCAGTCTACCAACTGCATTTTTGCTTTAGCGATCATTACAGGAATCATCATGGTGACATTGATCAATCATACAACAGAAATTTTAATCGCAGACCAATCTTATACCCTGTTTACACCACAAACATAAGATATCTTAAGATCACCGTGTTTGAAGTGGACCCTCCCGGAATTGGATGCCTGTTCACATTGAAAAACTTTCCTAAGATATCTCAGCGAATGGCAAGATTCTAAAAGATAGTCACGTTTTAGCTCATTGGCTGTTATCAATCGCGCATCATAGATGTTGTCGTAATCTTGTGTTTAGATTTGATGCATTTCTCACTCAGTCGGTGTTCGAAAGTCTGTTTTGTGTAAGTAATTTAAATAGATTATTGCAATATTAAAGAAACAGGAATATAATAATTTTAACTATTAATTAAAAAATACTCCCTCTGTCCCAAATTAGTTGCGACATTTGAATACTTTTGTACTGATTATTGAAATTTATGACTTTATGATTTTGTATGAACATTTTTCAGAGAGCTACAACATCAATCAACAATATTTACGTACCTAACATTCCCTCCATAATTCCATAAATAAGTAATTAATTAGTTTAAAAAATCCCGGTTACAACACTCTTAAACCACGCCCCATTTTGATTTTTTTAAAAATCAGTAATCGCATAAAACTATTATTTCTTTTTCTTTTACTTAAATTCGAGTTAGTATTGCTTCTGATATCTAGTATACAGCATTATATTCATTCTAGTATAATTTTACTGGTGTCGATTTACTAAACTGCATCAGAAGTTATTTATGACTCCACCTACTTGAAATGTAGCAACTAATTTGGGACAAAAATTTTAACCTAAATGTCGCAACTAATTTGGGACAGAGGGAGTAGTTTTTAAAGAAATTTTTTAAAGGTGTCCATTACAGTTACTTCTATCCTATAAGTATTTTTGCATAAAAATGAATAATTTATTAATGTTCTAAAAGTAAAGTATTATTTATTTTAAATTATATATTAATATTATTATGGAGCACACATTTTACAATATGACATAAAAAGGAAGCATCAAACTTTTTTTTTTTTAAAAAATTCTTTATACATTGAAAATATGGAAACGATCGTAATATTTTACATAAAAATGTTTATAAAATTTACTAATTTTTATGGAAAACAAAAGCATGATTTAATATTAAATTTATTAAAATAATTAATTAACATTTACCTTTAGTCAATGTTTATTTGCCCTTATAAAAATGAAACAGAAACGATATTTATATTTGCATTGTAAATTGTTCAATTTTTCAACAATTTCCGCGATGTCTAGAAGTGCGCCAAACCTAACGCGCCAAGATGACTACAGTTTCTCAGATGCGTGACTAATAACAGCCAATGAGAATGCAGCTAACGCCAATAATGCTAAAACGTGACTATCTTTTAGAATCTCGCCAGCGAATGTCACTGTATCTCTGAACCGAACAAATGTAGTGTATGCGCATGCGCTTGAAGTAAAGACGGCCGCAACATCCAATCAGTAAAAGCGAAGCTTTATAGCCAATCAGAGTGAGTGGTTGTTCCTGTATCTAGCCCGAGAGAGTTGAAACTCTCTGAGAGAGTTTGTGGAACTCTCTGAGAGAGTTCCAGGCCTGAGATATCTTAACTATCCATAGTGTGAACTGTGAACAGGGTATTAGACCAATCAGATTGCCTTGACTTTTTGTGCACATTAGGAGTCTTCAAGACGGGCAGGAAATTACTGTGGATCCACACTAATTTTGCCCACAGTGACGTCAGCTGCCATGGGCGCCCATATGGGAGGGCAATGTGGGGCTTGAGCCCCCCCCCCCCTAGATTTTGCTTTTGTCATACTTTTTAAAAATATAAATCAGTTGCAAGATATGATAATTCTAATTTGATCCTGTAAAGAAAGCATTCTAAGAAATTTCCGTTTTAAACAGTTTTCCGTTTAAGGAAGTATAATTGTGTGGAATCTATTTTCTCATAACCGTGTATTTTATGTCTTTTAAAGCTAGATTCTGATTTAAACAAATTCGGTTCGGTAAGATTTGAATTAGTCCTCTCGAAAAGAATCCTCTCAAATCTCTTTTTACAAAGAGGAACAACCTGAGATAGGAAAAAAAATTGTATTTTATACAATTTTCATTTTAGCAGGTCCAACTTATTCAGGGGCATGCGGGGCAATTGTTCCAGCCCCTCCCCCCATGAGAATAATTAGTATTTTCACTAAAAAGTGCCAAATGATTAAAATTAGCCAAAAGTTGATCAAATTCCATATATTTTCAAACATTTAGGAAGGTAAGAGTGGTTCTCCTTCCTCTCTTTGCTTCCAGTATCCCATTCATCTATGCGAAAAATAAATTACATTAGAAAATTAATAATTAATGTTTTATTATAACGACTTAGTATTCTATTGTTTTCAAAAGAAATTCTTTATTAACATTTTTTGTTGTAGAATGGGAAGTTAAAATAGAGATCTGCATGGGCCGAAATTTTCAGACACGAGCCATGCACGAGCCCGGCCCGAATGAAAGAAATGGACCTAATGCACAGAAGCTGAGTTCGAGGCTAAAATTCGTCTGCTGGCGGCGAGGCGAATTTCTAAATTGTGTTCGATTCGCCACATTGGCGAAAACTTTTGGCGAAAAACCTTGGCGAGAGCGGTTTTGAGATGCAAATGAAAAATGGAACTCCGGTAGCTCATGTGCGCCTGCGCGTTCTTCCGCTGTTGATTACGATTCGATGGCAAGACGTTGTTGTTTTGTTATTGTGTATGCGTTTAGATTTTCTATTACGATTTTGACTTATTTTTGCGTCCGTTTTTAAATTTTATTCACGTTACACCTACTAACAACAATAAATAAATAAATAACGCTATTCATCTTTGTATTCTTTTGTGTGTTTATGCTGCATATTATTTTATTTCCGAAGTAGCAGCAGTATTATAACAAGATAGAATCATAATATGTTTATATTTTACTTTTTGTCCTTTTATTTTGCAGATTTTTTTTTACTATAAAATATATTTTCACACATTTAATAAGTACATCTTTCAGTTAATTGTGTGCTTTGTTGTCAATTGCAAAATAAAATATTTAAGTGTAAAATTTAGCATAAATATTTACGAAAATGTCTTGCCAAAAGACTAGAGCGAGAAAATTTTCCCAAAAAAATCTTTGAAAGATAAAAGTTAAAGAATTTTTATTAGGTATAAACACCTGTAATGATAAAAGTTGATAGTGTACTTAATTTTCATTTTTCAATATAACAACTTATGTTTTATAATATTAAAGGTAAAATTAGCATCAAAATACAGTTGAATAAAACTTTTAAAAGTTGTGAAATTATTCCTTAAAATAAATTTTTTGACTAATCAGGTGTCGACATGAGAAAAATTGCTTGTAGTATCATATTTATCATGAATTTATTTTTTGTTTATGGTAAAATGCTTATACATTAAAATGTTACAGCAGCAAATAAGCTATATATTTAATATTTCATACAAATTCTATATTGAAGCAGTAAAAAAGAAAAAAAAAAAGATGAATTTAATATCTATAAAGATATATGTTGCTTACAGGGTTTGTTTCTTCCAAGCCAGTAGAAGAAACTGGAAAAAATGGAAGAAATCAACAAAAAATCTATATATGTTTATATATATATATGAATCGCCAAAAATTGTTCCAACCACCAAGATTCTTTACATTTGTTTCATTTAAAATATAAACATTTCACTCATTTTATTTAAAATATATTCACGTAGAATATACATACTGCAAAAATATAAAAAATGTAACCTTTACACATTTCATTAAAAAAAACAAAAGAATGAAAATCAGAAATAAAACTGTAAAGCAAAAGAATCTGTTTCATCATCAAAATAATTTTTCTAATTTTCTTGTGTGAAAAATAAATCTGATATTGCTAGGATTAAAATGCTATTGGCGAGAAATAGGCTGGGTTACGTAAATGTATGGAAAAACATTTCCACATAGTGGGTTTCTAAGACATTTGTAAGAGAAATGGGGCAGACATAATGCACCACGTTGGCTCAATTTTTTTCTCCCGCCAGTTTGGTAATTTTCTTCTTTTTTTTTTTTAATATTGCTTTAAGTGTTAATATTTACAATTTATTTTGATTTTTATATTTATTACTATGTTTACTATTTAGAATTGCTTTTTTTAAATTGCAATTGTTATTCAACAATTTATTTTCAACTCATGCACGTAACCAAGGGGGGAGGGGGAGTGCCTGGGCATCCGCTGCTCATGCAGATACACGAAGGATTTTAAAATCAAATTAAAATAATCAGAACTAAAAAAATATTAAGAACAATTAACTATTTTTATTTTCCATATATCCTATCATATTCTATTCATATATCTTTCTCATATATCACTTCTGTGGATAACAACAACAATTTCTCAAACATCATTATGCAAAACTGATAATTAATATTTTCACATTACATGTGCACTCATTTATAGAGATGCAAATTTTTAAAACTAATTTTAGCTGACCATGTTTGAATTTATTATTTTAAAATTGATATATCTTCTTACCGAATAAGTTTTTTTTTTCTTTTTTAATCATTCGTGACTACACACACTCACACAAAAAGGAATGAATAATAATTTTCATTCAGAATTTTTAAATAAAATATTTTTTATATAACATTTTGTGAAAAACTCATAATTTTTCAGGAGAAAAAAAATATTGTAAATAATTTTTATTGACAACTTTCACAATTTTCTCAAAAAAAATTCATGAATGTATGTGTAACTAAAATTAATTGTATGAAGTCTAATAACCCCCATTTTTTTTTATAGAAATTTTATTATTCTATTCTTCAGTGTAAAATTTTTTTTTTTCATCGGGGGAAGGGGGGAAGCAAATATTCGAGGGTTTTTTGCTACTAAGTCATATTTTCAAAAATGACATTAAAAACTTAAAATTCAAAATAGTTTCACTATGTTAGACTAAAAATTTCAATCCAAAATCCTTTTTCGAATGCCAAAAATCACTGTGAAAATCGAAAGAATGCTGAAAATCACATTAAAAATTGCAGAATATTGAATGGATATATATCATTATAATTTAAAATGTTTTACCAATAAAAAATCAACATAAAGTTCACAACTCACTTTTTTCGACCTAATTTTAAATTTTAAAAAAAAATTTAAATGGCCGCCATTTTGAAACAAGAAGGCAGATGGAACTGATTAAGGAACTCGTTCCAGGCTTTATTATGTACACACCAAGATGTACATCGATTTATAAATACGAGTGTTATGTGACAAAAATCTGATCGTTTCAAAATGTCAGCCATAAGAAAAATTCAAAGTGCTATAACTCAATCATTTTTTAAAATATAGACAAAGTAAAAAGTGTTCTGGAATTGATGTTTTATGATCTAACACATAAAATGAAAATATTTTTCAACTTTTAATTTTTTTGCATTTTATTTTAAATTTTAAAAAAAATTTAAATGGCCGCCATTTTGAAACAAGATGGCGGATGATGCTGGCCAACGAACTCGGTCGAGATATTTGTATGTACTATGTACATACGAAGTTTCATTCAAATCGGTTCATAAATACCTTAGTTATCGCATGACAAAAATCATATATATATATGTCAATATTTGAACGGAGAGTGGTTTTGGTGTCTGGGGGTCATGATCGGAGAAAATATACCAAAATTTTCTGGAAGTGCTTTACTCCGGACGGCTGCAATAGGTAGCTTTTTAGTTTTTGTAATGAAAGCTACCTAAAAATGATTGAAAAATGTTGTATGTCTTACAAATTTTTTTTCTAAAAAAAAAAAAAAAAAAAAAAAAAAAAATAACAAATTCAAACAATATTATGGATTTTTCAAAATAAATATCAACTTTCTATAACTTCAATTTATTTCTTTTACTGTTTAGTAAGCAACAAATTAGTATTTAACAGTATACTGTATACATTGCAATGCATTTTTTAATGCATAAACATTGTGCTTTTTCATATTTTGAAGTTGATCTGTGTTCATCGGGATATTTTTGTTTGTTTGTTTGAAACGCTTAAAAAATGATGGATCGAGATTCTATGTTATTTATAAATTATATAATATAAAGAAGTCAGTTTTTATATAAAAACAGAAGTAAATAGTATGTAAAAAGCAATAATATATACATATGTATAAATAACTGTATATATAAATATAAACAAACCTCACAAGGTTTCTTCTTCTTCTCATAGTCATTTATTATATCATTCGAAAAAAAAATTGCACTTTCTGAAGCCCTAATTGCATAAACCATTTTTCATAAAATTCCAAGGCACCAAAAACTATACGTACATAACTGGAGGTAGAATCATACCAGATCCAAAATTTAATAAATTATGAAAGAAAATAGTTCAACAATATCATTAAAGAAGAAGAAAAAAAAAAAAACAGAACAAAATATGATTAATACCTTTTATTTGTTCATGTTATCATAAGAAATATTCAATATATGAACTTTTGAATGGAAATACTCTGACATCTATATTTCTAGAAGCTATCCTTTTCAATATAATTTCGAAACAGTTATGGAAATTTAAAATTTCTAGATATAAAGGCAATTGATAAACTACTACCACTTGTACTAATTTACAATTTTATGGAATTAAAATTCTCATACATGAAAATAATTTTCATCTAGAAATGGCATTTTATAAGGTTTTGAACAGACACATTTTTTGAGAGAAGAAAACTCATAGTTAAAATCTATTAAAATCCAGCATCACTCAAAAAACCTGCCAGCCTTGATTTGTTTACTTTTATTGCACAGTAAATAAGTAATCAATCATAAATAACTCTTGGGGGGGGGGGGAGGGAAAATTTAAAAGATGTTATTAAATATAGGGTTAGGAATTAATAAAAGATGGGAAGAAAGTGGAAACTTCATAAAGGAATATCAATACACACATAACAAAAACCATGTGTTATCAAACTACTTTTTATTCCAAACTATACTTATTACAAAGAAAATTTATGAAAAGTTTCAAAAAAGACTTCAAGTAAGGAATATAATTTTTGAGATTTTGATTACTCTAAATTTTATAGATGTTTATACATAGCAAAAATTGAATTTAAAGTAAATAAAAATTTGGCAGGGACAATCTGAATACAATTCCCATGATACTTACTACCTGTGAAAAAGTTTAAAAACTGATAAAAAGAAATAATTAAAAATGAAAATAAATATTAAATGAATAAAAATGAAAATAAATATTAATATAACATCAATAATTCTTTAGCAAAAAAAAAAAAAAATACTTAAGACTATTAAACAAAAAAGAAACAGCAAACACAGCAAGCAATAAACATAAACAAACAACAGCGCCCCCTGGTGCTGCTTTAACATAACAATGATATAGGCACCAGCACCATCTATTGATGAAATATTGAATAATATAAAATGGTTTCAAACTATGGATGTTTAGAAAGAAAAAAAATCAAACTCAAATATTCAGAAGATTAAAAAATGAAAAAAATATTATATATATCTTATTAAAAAAAATGCAAATGTCTTATCTTGAAAAATAATTTAATGTTCATAATATGCAAATTCTTTAAATAATTTATATTTTGAAGGATTTTACTAATTTCTCTGTAATATCTTTCAAAAAACTTATATATCTTAATAATATTGCTATCAAAAAGTTAAACAAACCTATCAAATAAAGTGTTTCCTGTTTAAAATTATATTTTGTAATAAAAATATTGTATAAGTAAATATATACATCATAGATACAGATTCATCGTAGACATGCATGTGTTAACTAGATTTTTTTGTTGTGGCCGCTAACTTTTTGTGTATAACTTTTTTTAACGATATTTTTCCTAGTAATAATAATTTTTAAAAAAAGGCCTGGTTTGTATTTTTATTTTTATAGTGTATAATAATCTCATATATTGACAATTTTTTAAGCATACTTTTGTATGACAAAATCAAAATAAGAAATATCATTTTCCTTGTATTTTCCATTATCATAATTGCCGTTTTTTTAAGCGTATCTTGCCCAACATATTTTTCCAACTGTGCATGTTTAAGATTTATACTTTACTTAATTCAAATTTCAAGAGTTTTATGATTAAGGCTCTCTGCCCCCGAAAACACTCATAAGCTAATGCTATTCCTATAGGGTGGCATTTTTATAATAACTCATAGGAATTTAATATTTCCAACTGAGTGAAAAATTGCCTAAGCCGGGAATTGAACCCAGGTCCTTGGCTTACAAGGCCAATGCTTTACCATTTAAACTAATTGGGCAATAGCCAGCCGGAATTTTTCACTCAGATCCATCATTCTAATAACTCTTTTGCATTTTGACATCTTTAAATAATTTTCTTTGCATTGGATAGCTGAGGTCCCTCTCAAGATCGCTCCTTGGTTACCTTGCAGATATTTTTTATAAAATTACTTTCACTTTCTGAACCAATTCTGTACATTAATGATGCACAACCTGTGGCCCGCAATGGGTTAACATGTGGCTAGCGAGTTTCGTCAATTCACTGCAGGAAAATATAAATTTCTTCATTTAAAAAATGCAAATTCCGTGGACTGGCATGCAAAAATCACAAATTTCATTGATCAAATGCAAAAAAAAAAAAAAAAAAAAAAATTTTGTTGATGCAGTTCAGGAAAAAATAGGAAATTTCCCTGATCAGGCATGAAAAAACTACAAATTTCGTTGATCAAATGTGAAAAACTGCACATTTTGTTGATTGAGCAAGGAAAAAGTCAAGAATTTTGTTGGTGATGCAAAAAAAAAGATTTTTTAATTAAATTCATTGGCAAAAAAAAAAAAAAACATGATTTCTCTGTTTATTACGTGAAAAAACGCGAATTTCCTTGATTAGACTCGAAAATTTTGTCAAACAGGGATGAAAAAAAGCAAAAATTTTGTTGATCAGCTATGAAAAAATCGTGTTTCTCACTTTATCAAATTGTGAGTTTCATCTTTTCGCTTAAAAAAATTATGGGTTAATACAAAAATCGCATATTTCATCAATTAAGACAGGAAAAATCGCATATTTTGTCAATCAGAAACCAAAAAATTGCAAATTTCTTTGGTCTGAAACAAGAATATTGCGAAATTTGTTGATCGCATGCAGAAAAATTGCTAATTACGTCGATCAGGTTCTAATAAAATCTCAAATTTCCTTGATCAAGTGCACAAAAATCGCAAAATTTGTCGATCATATGAAGAAACATCGGGAAACTTGTCAATTGGCTTTATAAAAATCACAATTTTCACCAATTTCATTAAAATTACGAATTTCGTCCAGCAAGCTCAGAAAAATCGGGAATGTAATTGATCTTGAACAGTAAAATATTGCGAATTTCGTTCATGGACTTCGTAAAAATCGAGAACTTCGTCGATCAGTTTTCTAAAAATCATGAATACCGTCTATAGGCTTTGAAAAATTAGTGAGTTGTGTTGATAAGGTGCAGAAAGATTAGGAATTTTCTCGATCGACTTCTTAAAATTAAAGAATTTTGCCGAATAGGAGAGAAAAAATCGTAAATTTCATTGATCAAGTGTAGAAAAGTCACAATTTTTTCAGCTTTGTAATTATTGCGAATTTTATTCATCAGCTTTGTAAAAATTGCAAACTTTGTTGATCCAGTTTGAAAAAATAACGAATTTTCTTGATCAAGTTAGAAAAAATTGCATATTTTATCGATCGGCTTTGGAAAAATCATGAATTTTATCGATCCGCTTGAGAAAAATCCCGAATTTTGTCGATTGTCTTCATAAAATCGCGAAGTTTGTTGATTGCCTTAGTAAAAACCGTGAATTTTGCTGATCAGCTTCGTAAAAATCGAGAATGTCGCTGATCAGCTTTGTAAACCGCGAAATTTATTGATCATGTCATGAAAAGATCATGAATTTTCACGATCGGTTTCGTAAAAATTGCAAATTTTGTCGATCAGTAATTTCTTTAATCATACGAAGAAAACTGCCAAATTTCGTTGATCATGCAAAGAAAAAACAGGAATTCTGTCGATCATGCGAAGGAAGTCTCTAATTTCATTGATCATGCGAAGAAAATCACAAATTTTGTAGATCGACTCCTTAAAAATCGTGAATTTCGTTGATCATGCGACGGACAATCACAAATTTCGTCGATCTTGTGAAGAAAAATAGCAAATTTCATCGACCAGCTTCGTAAAAATCGCAATATTCCTTGATCGGCTTTTTTAAATTCTTGAATTTTGTTGATTAGACATGGAAAAATCGTGAATTCCTCGATCGTTTTTGTAAGAATTGCGAATTTTGTTGATCATATAAAAGAAGATCGTTAATTTTCTCGATGAACTTTGTAAAAATTGTGAATTTTGTAAAAGCACAAATTTGGGTAATCAGACATAGAAGAATTACAAACTTGATTGATCAAACACAGAAAATCGTGAAATTCATTAATCAGACATGCAAAAATCTTGTTGATCGACTGCTTCCCTCTTCTTCATTCATAAAGCTCAGATTTTTTTTAGGCACCACCATTTATGCTTGTTTTTTAGCACTTTTAATAAAAAAAATTTACTCTCCAGAATAAGGTCAAAGAATATTTTTACATTTTGAAAAAAAATCCTTGTTGTATATAACATTTTTTGACGAATTTCTCACTTTTTGAGATTTTTTTGATGAAATTCACATATTTATTTCACGATAACTCTGCCGATTTTTTTCTGCAATCTTGAGACGAAATTCACATTTATTAAGCGACCCAGGTGTAATTTTGTTCTGAATTTTTCAAAAATTTAAGGTATTTGGTTCCAAAAATAAAAAAAAACAGTGTTCCGAATTTCACACAAATGGTCGCCGAAAAATTCAATTTTGTAAATCGCTCGATGAACAAACTCGAATTTTGTCAGAGAATCGCTGGAAAAATGTATATTTTGTCAGAAGATCGTGAAAAAACACAAATTTGATCAGAAGATCGCAAGAAGAAAAAAAAACACTCATTTCATGAGAAGATTGCGAAAAAAAAAAAAAAAATCTTAGAAAATCATAAAAAAAACCCACAAATTTCATCAAAGGATTAAAAATTAAAACGCGGATTTCATACAGGGATCAGAGAAAAAATGCAAAAATCTTTAAATGATCGCAACAAAATGACAAATTTTGTCAAGAAATCATCAAAAAATCACTAAAAATTGGGAATTTTCATCTAAAAATTGTGAAAATCTGCAAATTTCCTCAAAAAAAATTGAAAAATCTGTTATAGGGCCGCGTAAAAACAGTGTCTAAACTGGATTTCCTTCCACATACATACTTTGTTGAAAACTGTCAGAAATGCTGTGAATTTTAGATTTTTTCTCTCACACAGAATCACCTTTGAAGTAGGGATGCACCGGATATCCGGCTCCTGCCGGATATACTGCTTATTCGGCACTCGAACCGGATATTCGTTCCGGCCGAATATTTTAATATCCGGTTGCCGGATAGTAAAACATTTTTTAAATTCTGTTTTTTATATTTAAAAACAAATGTAAAACTAATTTGCTCCTTGCATACCTTATCTTATTAAAAAGCAATGTTAACAAAAATAAATACTTGTATATTTTCACAATTATGAAATTATAATGTTTATATGTAAATGAAGATATATTTAAAGTATGACAATATTTTGTCATAACCTATAACAGCAATTGTAAAAACAAAACTAGAATATGTACTTCAACTTCACATTTTGTATTTCTCTTAAAAATTGTTCTTAAATTTCAGTAATGAAGTAATTTTACACCTCTCAAAAGTTTTATTGTAATTTTCACCAGTCAAAATTTAACTGCAGTGTTGAATAATTCTGTCATAACTGTAATTGTAAAACCAAAACTAGAATATCAACTACAATTTCAACTTTGTTTTGCTTTCATTTTTTTTTTTTTTTTTTTTGTAATGAAGTAGTAGACTTTTATAGTTCTTCTCAAGTGTTTTGTTAATAACTTTATTATTAATTTGAATTATTAATATCAACAAAAGAGAAAGGTATAAATATCTAATCTAAAAGTTTTATGAAGTTGCTGTTAATACGTCAAAAATCCGAGTCTGAAATGTATACAATGGGGCCATCTTATAAGTGCTAAAGTATTGAGGATTAAAAACTATGTAGAAAAATAAAGTTTCCAACAAACTAAAGAGTTTATTTATGAATATTCATACTCCAGATTCAAAGTGTGTTTCTTTAGAAAATCAAGAACAAAATGGTGCTGATAATAAAGAAACTATTCAATTTTTGCTGGAACATCAATTGGACAAGTTAAGCAGTCAACAATAGAAAAAAATGTGGTAAAAACAAAAGAAAAAAATCATTAAATAAACAAATTGCATTTTTAAATAAAACATATTTTAGTAAAAATTTCCAAAACAATTGAACTATGCCTTGTTATATAAGTCACCCGCTCATGTTAAAATTGCAAGTGATATTTTAAATAAAGTTCATTCTGAAACTTGCTCTACAATGCAAAAAGAGCTTAATAGGAAAACTGTAATGCTCACTCAGAGTCAAGAGGAGTAACATACATAACTATCCCATTTTTGTTAATTATGTGTCAACAGGGTAAAAATATTTTTTTCTGTTAGTTAATCGATACAATGCATCTATAAAAATATCAAGACACTACCTAAATCTGGTGATATAGACTAAAGAAAGAGTAAAAAAAAATATGCATGTAAAGTTAGAAGTTTTATAAGTAATATATTGAAAAGGCAAAATATTATTACATTTCAATATTTAATTATTACTATGTTTTTAAGTAACTTTGACTTAATAAGTGAATTGAAATCTATTAATACTTGCATAATATAAAATTACAATAATTTTTTTTTCTTTAAACAAGCATAAAATTGAAATATTATTAAAATTAAAAATGAGAAATTATTCGGCCGGATACCGGATATTCGGTAAAATTTTGTGCCGGATATCCGTTATTCGGTATCCGGCAAAAATCCACATCCGGTGCATCTCTACTTTGAAGCGACCTTTTGATGAATTTGGCATTTTTTCCACTATCCTTTAAAGAATTTTTTTTTCTGGTCTTTCGACCAAAATTGCTATATTTCGCATTCCTTCGAGAAAATTGATTTTTTTTTTTCACCATCTTTTGACAATTGGTCAGTTTCTGAGAGCGACTGACGAAATTGATTTTTTCAGCAACCATTCGTCATAATTAGCGATATCTATCTGTCTGAATTTTTCATAATTTTTGGAATTGAATACGTTA
Organism: Maratus speculifer; assembly: GCA_964019185.1. NCBI lineage: Eukaryota > Metazoa > Arthropoda > Arachnida > Araneae > Salticidae > Maratus > Maratus speculifer. Next base: position 13,463 of record CAXHSM010001131.1, read on the forward strand.
ATATTTTTTGGAAAATTCGGAACAGAATCACCTTTTTTTTTGCTGCAGAAATAAAACAAAATTTGACAATTGATCAGAAGAAAAAAATTATGAAATTTGTCAATCGGTCCTAATCGGAAACAATCTTAAATTTCAATGATCTTTAGTGTAAAAAAACTTGCGAAATGTGTCAATAAGTCGCACAAAATTATCACAAAATTTACTAAACGGTCGTGGGAGTTGATCGTAGTTTCAAAATGTAAATTTTTTTAGAAAATGCCGATTTTTTTAGGCGGTAGCTTCCCGCCCACGCTATTCTTTTGGGCGGGATTTCAAAATTTTGGGCGTGAATCCTTTCATCCTGCCTTAAAATTCAAGCCCTGTTAGAATTTCTGAGTTATTTGCTTATATTTTTTCTCATGTAAACAATTATTTTTATGTGTTTATTATACAATGTGGCCACTGGATTCTTTAGGTTTAGGAGCCATTGGCTCCATCTATATTTTGAGAATCTGCACCTATAATATAAATGCAAACTACCTTTGGATTATATTTTATCTTAGGAGTATATATTATTATCTTAGGAGTACTATAACAGTAAAAAATAAATAATAAAAATAATTCAAGATTTCATGTACTAATATTATACATTATTCAGTATACTGGAACATATAGTATTAAAGTAAAGCTAATTGGCATGTAGAATCCACAGAAAAAAAAAAATCTCAACAGGATTAATTCTAAACAGGTTTCATTTCTACAAGTATCCTAAGGCTGTTACAACTTTCTTTATACAGTGTGTGTTCTGAAGTGCATAGGTGTATTTTTTTTTTATTTTTTTTTTTATTTTTTTCTTGCAGGAAAAGATTTAAAATAGTCTGCAAAATTTTGCGCTCTTAATTTCTTTCTTTCACAAGCATGGGATACTTGCAGTAATATTTTTTTAATTCTCAAGGAAAACTGCAATATTTTTTATTTTATAGTGAAACTATGCAAAATTCATTCTACAATCGAACATGAAAAAACTAAAAAACAAACATTAAAAAATCATTTATTTTATAAATATAGCATTATAAGAAATAATTAGATTCTCATATATTATAATGTATTGTCATAAATTCATAGATTGCAATAACTAGTGTAAGTGAAAAGCTTTAGGAAGAACCTTGTCAAATTAGATATTTTTATTTTAGATTTCTATAATTTAAAATAATCCAACATGTAAATATACAGAAACACCTTAACAAATACATTTTATTTCACTGATGTTGATGCATGTGATATATATCAAGATTTGAGAACCGTTGAATACGTGTTCAAAGTTTAAAACATTAAATAGGGTATTAATCAATTTGAAAATTGTTCATTAATAATACAGATTTAAATTACTTTTATTCTTTTGATGAATGCTAGGATTTGAATTTGAAATACATAAATCACAGTTTAATGTTATTAAATATGCACTAGAAAAATAATACGCAGGTGTTTGGAATAAAAATCAACATAAATGGGAAGAAAAAGCTATGCTTACCAAACTTGAAACTGCTCTATTTTCATAGTGGATCCATTAAATTAAATTTTACAGCAGATTATTTAGTGTTTGGCTAGCAAGTATACACCTTCAAAGCAGAAGAAGAAATTTCACTTGCTGCTTCAAAAGTGTTCCCAGCTGGCCAATTATTTCATTAATTGAATTAAAAAATGTCCGCACTTTCTTTAATATTGAAAAAATCTTACATAAGCAATCGCTCTGTTTCGCGAAGCACATGGCAACTACATAAATTAAAATTACAAAACTAAAAATAACTGCTCACTAAATTGTGACATTTCCTTAGTTTATGAATAATAGAAAAAAAATATTTCATATACTACAAGTAAATCATTCAAATAAACATATTTTTAAAATCTAAGCTATACATCAACAGGTATTTCGTGATGTAAACAAACCTCGTCGAGCTTCGCATGCGCGACATAAGCTGCGCGAGTGAATTTAATTTGTATAACCCTATTGCTTTAGCACTCTCGCCAAGCACTTTCGCCGACGATTTTCGCCAAGGTGGCGAATCGAACACAATTTAGAAAATCGCGGCGGCGAGGCTGGCGGTATTTACTGGCGGTGTTTAGCATAGCAGTCTATGGCGTGCAAATTATTAATGTTTGTTTGTTAGAAATACCGGAAAAAAATTCTTTGTTGAAGCAGCATATACTTAATATATTGTCATATAAATTCAAAATTGTTGTTCTGCTTGCTAGAAAATTCTTTAAATTTGTAAATTTTCTGTTAAAATGTATCCAGAAAGGCTGAAATCGTCTGCTAGCAATGTTTGCGCCTGCGCATTTCGGCATTCTGGCGGTGCAGTGACTAGAATAACAGGTTAGCATACCGCCAGCTGTGGCGTGTGACGTCACGTGCATAAGGTCCATTAAGAGAAGACTTATCTAAATCTAGGGGACGCTGGATTAACTTGGGCAAAGTATCAGAGTCCTCTGGCGGGAGACTTCATACATTAATCTCAAATAGATAGGCCTTTAGATCTAATCGGCCTTGGTAATATTTACGTCATATGTTTTAAAAACTCATTCCGGTATATAAACTACTCATCTCTTTCTTATCGCCACCATATTGTATTAATATTTTCTGTTTACGTGATGCAATTATTCGCAATGTTTTATTAATTGCATCATATACTTTTGGATTTCATTTCCAAAGTATGTCAAATAAATACTTCTTTGGTGAGTAAAGCCTGTCAAACTGTGTTTATTGGTTTATTTCTAAAAATCTTTGGGTTTTTAAAAGGTAGCATGAGGATTTGATGAACTGGTTAAAATAAGCATTTTTCCTTGTTTGTAAATTACCTATTATTTATTAAGATTTTAACCTTAGTATCATTAATTGGTAATATATATAAAATTTAATTTCTCATAATTAGAGATCGATTTGCTTTTTTTTACTGAAAGCAACTTAAATAACCAATGCTGTTTTTATATATGCAGATTGACTGAAATACTATGATGTATTTTATTTATTATGATTTTGATTTCTTGTTTTTTACATATTGGTTTAATAAATCTTAATTAGTTTGATTTGGTGCAGTTATATGTGTTTATAATTAAATGCTGATTATGATTAATTTGCAAATCTATGTATTTCAGAGCACGACAATCGCGTACCATCAACAAGTAAATCTAGTTATCCAAGACAAAATTTCGCCATGGGAGGGAGACATAAGGATAAAAAGTATAGAAATTCAGGTAACTTTTCATTTGTATCTTTGGCTTCTTTATTAATTTGTATGTATACTGAGAAAAATTTTTAATACAATTTTTTTTTGTATGGGTTATTAGTATTTTTTCTGTCTGTTTGCATAAATCCTTTTTGTAGATGTGCCAACGTCAAAATTACAATTTTTTGCCGGGCGTTGTAAACTAGCAATTTTTAATTTTTGCTTTGTGTGGCAACTTGTTGTTCTATAATAAGATTAAATGTGTGTGCTAAAAAAATGTATCAAACTAAAGATTATGCGTATGTTTAAAGAGTGGAAAAAACTAACTAAACATTACTTCTGCAAGAAACAAAAAAGTTAATGGCGGTTATGTCTTAATATAAAAGACAAATACACTCAGTTTAATTAAAATGTGTGATGATAGGATGGATACATGCAGCCAGGGATGTAGTGGAGGGTACACAGGGTTATACCCTATATATCATCTTTATTTTTTATAGGAACACCATATACCCTGCCCTCTGTTTCTCAAGAAAGCCATAATATATACGAGGTTTGGCCAATTTTTGCAGAAGTGAAAAAAAAAAAAATTGTAAAAACAGTCTTGGCAAAAATCACTAGTATTTTAAAACAACGTTTCTGGGATCTTATTTTAATTACATGAGGCAAGATCCAAAAGATATTAATAAATTTACAACATATGGCTGCTCTGGTCATTGGTTAAATCTTTTAAGTGGAGATATAACTCCACAACCAGTTAGGCGCACCACACACCAGTGAGACATTAAACAAAAAAAATGTGAGACATACAACAATTTCACCCTGATAACAAAGAAAAAGCTGGTTTGATTCTGTCCTGTTGTACGATTTTTGATGCATGTTTCCCTGGTGTGTGCCGTGCCTTACAAAACATGTCACTTAATCGGACTGGCAAGTTTTTGCCTGGGTGATTAAAACTAATATGGCATAAACTAAATAAGAACTTTAACCTGCAATGATTCATAATTCACATATGTATTTAATGTTGGGATGCACAACCTGTGGCTTGCGGGTCAAAAGTGGCCCACAAACTTCAATTTACAACTAGAAAAAAATTGCAATTTTTGTGCATAAGTTGCAGAAAAAATAGTAAATTTCGTCAATTTACCGCAAGAAAATATAAAATTTTGTCAGTCACTTAAGAATGGTAAATTTCGTAGATTGGGCATGGAAAAATTGCGAATATCATTGATCAAGTGCAGAAAAATCACACATTTCTTCATTAGGTATAAAAAAAATTGCAAATTTTGCCAATGGGAAAATTCAGAAAAAAAGCAAATTTTGCTAATCTGACATGGAAAAATCGCAAGTTTTATCGATCAGCCACAGAAAAATCGCACATTTTGTCGATTGGACACAAAAAAATCACACATTTCGTTGATTGATCAAGAAAAAATCATCAGTTTTGTTGATGATGCACAAAAAAAATTGCATATTAAATTCATAGATTACAGAAAAATCACATTTTTTCTCAGTTTATTGCATTAAAAAATAGGGATGCACCGGATATCCGGCTCCTGCCGGATATCCTGCTTATTCGGCATTCAAACCGGATATCCGTTCTGGCCGAATATTTTAATATCCGGTTGCCGGATAGTGAAATATTTTTTTAATTCTGCATTTTACATTTTTAAAAATATGTAAAATTAATTTGCTCCTTGCGAACCTTATCTTACTAAAAAGTAATGTTAACAAAAATAAATACTCGTATATTTTCACAATTATGAAAATATAATGGTTGATATGTAAATGAAGATATATTTAAAATATGACAATATTTTGTCATATAACCTATAACAGCAATTGTAAAACTAAAAGTAAAATATGTACTACAACTTCAAATTTTTTATTTTTCTTATTTGTTCTTAAATTTCAGTAATGAAGTAATTTTACATCTCTCAAAAGTTTTATTGTAATTTTCACCAGTAACAATTTAACTGCAGTGTTCAGTCATAACTGTAATTGTAAAATCAAAACTAGAAAATCAATTACAATTTCAACTTTGTTTTGCTTTCAGTTTTTTTTAATTGCAGCAATGAAGTAGTTGACTTTTATAGTTCTTCTCAAGTGTTTTGTTAATAACTTTATTATTAATTTGAGTTATGAATATCAACAAAAGAGGAAGGTATAAATATCTAATCTGAAAGTTCTATGAAGTTGCTGTTAATACATCAAAAATTCTGAGTCAGAAATGTGTACAACGGGGCCATCTTGTAAGTGCTAAAGTATTGAGGATTAAAAACAATGTAGAAATATAAAGTTTCCAGCAAACTAAGGAGTTTATTTATGAATGCTCATACACCAGATTGAAAGTGTGTTTGTTTAAAAAATCGAGAACAAAATGGTGCTGATATTAAAGAAACCATTCAAATTTTGCTGGAACATCAATTCACAAGTTAAGCTGTCAACAGTAGAAAAAATTGTGGTAAAAACAAAAGAAAACAAATCATAAAATATACAAACTGCATTTTTTTTAAAAAAAACATATTTTAGTAAAAAATTTCAAAGCAATTGAATTACACCATCCAATCATGTTAAAATTGCAAGTGACCATTCTGAGACTTGCTCTACAATGCAAAAAGAGCTTAATAGGAAAACTGTAATTCTCACTCAGAGTCAAGAGGAGTAACAAACATAACTATCCCATTTTTTGTTAATTATGTGTCAACAGGGTAAAAAAAAATTTTTTCCCTGTTAGTTAATCAATACAATGCATCTAAAAAAAAAAATCAAGACACCACCTACATCTGGTGATAGACTAAAGATAAGGTAGAAAAAAATATGCATGTAAAGGTAGAAGTTTTATAAGTAAAATTGAAAAGGACAAATATTAAATTTCAATATTTAATTATTACTATTCTTTTGTTTTTAAATAACTTTGACTTAATAAGTGAATTAAAATCTATTAATACTTGCATAGTATAAAATTGCAATATTTTTTTTTTCTTTAAACAAGCATAAAATTGAAATCTATATAATAAAGGCCAAACGTATCTGTGCGTAACGCATACGTCATGTTTTGAATGGCAACACTTTCCGATGAAATTTCGGTTTTGCAATTTTTGCTATTGTAAATTTTTAAACTTCTAGACATTGCACGTTTTCAATCTTTATGCCATCGTTTAGAGAAAAAAATGCACTTTTAAATGCCGTTTGTTAGAAAACTGTATCTCAATTTGTTTTTGAGATATTAATTTTTTTGTAGTTTTTGGTTCAATTTCTCTAATGGTGGCAACTTGAGTATCGCATTTATGTAGGAAAAAGAGAAAAAATAGCCATAGAGTAAAAAAGAAAGAAAAATTGAGATGCAGTTTAGTGGCTGGAGGTGACGCCAAAAATGTAACTCTAAAATTCGCTGCATTGCATCAAACACAACGGCGTGCTTTCACAAAAAAGAAAAACTTTTAGCGATGCAACTTTAATTCATAATGCAATGAAATGCTATTTTATAATGCTAAAATATATTAAGATCTTTTTCATTTAGAGAAAAAATGATGTTAAAAAATTCGGTCTCTGTTCCATGTGATTGTTTTGTTTGGGTCGAAAGAGAGACTTATATTGGAAGAATAACGCCCATCAAACCGTTTTAATCGCCTACTGCATCTCCATCTATCTCTTTTCTCCATGGAAAATAACAGATCACTGTATATTTTAGTTGTCATTTTTTTCATTGCAACTGAAAAAAATAGTAATTAAAAACCTGTTATGTCAATATATCGTCGGCTATAAAACCCGGTGAATGTTGTTGGTTTTATTTCGTTTTTTTATCTATGAATTTAGTGACTTTTAGTTCGTTGGTAAACTTACTTTACAAAAGATACATCAATTAACCTTTACAAAAATGTATTTTAAAGAATATCTGGGTGTCATATTTTCTCTTCTTAGTTGTTTTTAAAAACTGAGAATGCAATTTTATTCTTTGGCGAACTCCTTGGCTAATAACTGCTATCTTGCGTCTAATACGCAGGGCCGTAGTAAACAATAGGGAGGGCCCAAGAGAATGTAGGGGGGCTCATAGTTTTTTTCTCTCTCTCTGACGCAGAAAGATAAATTAGTGCATATTCATATTGTAGGTTCTCTGTTTCTTATTAAACTG
>CAXHSM010001132.1:0-56000 GCA_964019185.1 Maratus speculifer
TGGCGCAAAAACGTCTTTCAATGCAGAAAATGATAAAATCAAAAGATTATTGAGCCGCTGAAAACCAATTACGTGTTGAAAGGCGATCACGAAAAAGGAAGCAATTTAATGCCGAACCGATTAATTGTAAAACATCATGTCGCCAGGGCGACCAATCCACTAGCCATGGCGTTTTACTATCGGTCGGTTCTAACCAGGAAAATTTGAGTGCCAATAGTGATTCTAACAAGCCGGAAAATGTTATAGCTATTACTCTTGATTTTCCACCACCTAAAAAGAAAACTAAAAAGCAATCGGCTTGGGAAAAACTGGGAAAAAACTTTTTTGATTCGATGTCTGATGGACCCATTCACAGATGCATGTGCTGCGATCGATTTTGGTTTAAAACCTCCATCACCAAAATTCTGCTCTGTAAAATCAAACAATATATGCCAAAGTCTTACAAGTATAACAGTATATGCCAAAGCTGTATTTTAATAATGATTACTTTTGCACCAACAATGTTAAATAGTTTGAAATGTTTCTTTCGTCGCCAACTTTTATGCTTGGCGACGATAGAGTGATATAACTTAAACGAACCGTACCTTCAAATTGCAGCATGTATAAAGTCATTTATAGCAGTGGCACGGATAATACACAATAAAACAACTGGTATTTAGCTTAAAATGATAGATGAATGTATCGAGTGAAACATTTTTCAAATGGTTGGGGTAATTTCTTAAATTACAATTATTTTTTTTTTTTTTTTTTTTTTTTTTTGCTTGGATTTTTTTACTTTTGAAAAATGTTTTTTAATAGATAAAAACTAAATAAACAATGAATAAATTTTTACAGGAATTATTTTTCACTTAAGCATGATAAAAATTATAATTGTGAATTAAAATAAAAGATGTATGCAATTAAAGCTCTTCTGAAATCCACATTATCTATTTTCCTATACATTCCTGGATTCATTTTTATTGTAAACGTCTAAAATTGTCATTTCATGTGTTATTCACAGTCTGTGATATCGAATAATGTTTTACATATTTTAGTGAAGTTAAACGATCTTTTGGGTAATGTTGGTCAAAACTGGCGTTTCGAACCACATTTTCGGACGCAACAGCCCAAGTATAGTGATCGCTTATAAACCAAAACACAAAACATTTATGAAAAAAAGAGAAATGCTATTCGACTCCGTATCATTCCAGTTATCACGAGTGCATTTGCATGTTTTTACGTTTGAACATGAGTCTTGTTAATGCGTCAAAAAGTTTTGCGTTATTGACCGGGGGGGGGGGGGATATTTCTTCGCGAACCGCTTTATGGAACGTGAGGTTATTAAAAAGTTAGGTAATATAATCGAATGGCTTTGAAAAAAATTCTTCTAAGGATTCTTAGTCAGTTTTGGGTGAAATGATATTACTTTTATTATCATAGTAAAAAAGGAAATTTTTCTCCTTCAGATAATAGATAAACTAATCTGATAATGCAACTTGATGTAAAAATTTGATAAGATGCTCTTAAGAGGCATCAGTAGTTATGATATTTTTATATCAAGTGACAGTATTTTGCTATGAAGAGATAAAAGATTTTATCTCTCAAGGAAAGAGCTTTGCGTAAAACATACTTGCTGTGTTACATCAAAATAACGCCAAGAACGTTCTCATGACTCAGTAACTACTATATCAAATCTATTGTAATAATCTGAAAAATGATTATTACTTTGATCTTTTATGAGAAAGAATATTTTGTAACACAAAATATGTAGCTGGTATGAGGTATATTTATGTTTAACTGATGGTTAAGTTCGAATGATGTAATCTTACTGTTAAAAAATTAAAATCAGCGTAGAATTCACATGTACAGTGGGCTAAAAGACATACTTTTTGCGTTACATCAAAATAACGCCAAGAACGTTCTTATGACTCAGTAACTACTATATCAAATCTATTGTAATAATCTGAAAAATGATTATTACTTTGATCTTTTATGAGAAAGAATATTTTGTAACACAAAATTATGTAGCTGGTATGAGATAATTTATGTTTAACTGATGATTAAGTTCTAATGTTGTAATCTTACTGTTAAAAAATTAAAATCAGCGTAGAATTCACATGTACAGTGGGCTAAAAAATAAAAATAATAATAATTTAATAAATTGTAACAACCATTTGGAAAATGAAATTGTAAACATCTTGACATGTTAGATTCAAATTCAGATGACGAAAGTTTACCTAATTAAAGTTTACCAGATTCAGATTCACAAATGATTAGTTAATGGTTTAATAAGAATAAGCTCGACGCAACTGTGGTTGTTCGGTAGCTTCAGAGTCCCGAATCTACCCTTTCCCCTTTTCGGTATCTTTGATTTAATAGATTTTAATTGTAAATTTGTCCGGTTTCAATCTTTGATTTTTTTCCCCCCCAACAACTTGACACTCGGTTATTCGGGATGTGGGTCTGGATCTTTAAACTTTGCTTTCACAAGAGAATCGCAATAAGAGAAGAAAACTAAAAGTCATAATCGCTAAAAAGAGTAAAAAAAAGAAGAAGAAAAAAAAAAAGGAGGATATCACAAGGTCTATTCTCGACCGAAAATGACAACCATTTCTTCAAATGATAAAAAAAGAAAGAAAAATCATGCGTCAAGTATATATTTTGAAATACAGTAAAACCCCGATAATTCGGATTATTTGGGACTGGACCCAATCCGGATTATCCGGTGACTTAGAAAAAAAAAGGATATAAAAGAGAACATACTTACAATAAACCACCTTTTTGGTAAACTTATTGAATATTTACAGACAGTAAAAATGTTCACTTTGCTTAATTCTTCCGAAAAGATTTCAGAAAAAGTTTTTTTTATTCAGAATACGACGATGAAACAAGTTAATGTTATGGAAATTAGCCAATCACTTCTCAAACTTGAAAAAAAAATGACCAAATCGATCCGAATTATCCGGAGATCCGGATTATCGGGGTCCGAATTAGTGGGGTTCTACTGTACTTTACAAGGCATTTGGATTATGGCAACAAAACTTCGCCATTTAATAAGATGAGAAATGATGTACGTGTAAGAAAATAATTTAAAAAGTGTATAATTTACTTAAATCCAGTATGTATGCATTACCATCTAAAGCCAGAAAATTATCCAACTTTTTTGTGTAGATCTGTGCATAATCTATAAATTTGTATTTTTTAGTTTGGTTTTAATTTTTTAGAATTTTTTTTTTTTCTTAATTCAACAAGGAGGTGCACAAAACAGTTCAAAATTCCCTTTCAGCAATTTTTGTCACAAAGCAAAAATATACACGAATTATTTAGTGTATATCGTCTTGTAATATAATTCTTTTGAAAGTTCTTGTAGACGAACTATAAATTTTACATTCTTCATTTTCAATGCAGAACATGAATAGTAAACCTCTCATAACAATAATAAAAAAAAAGAACTATCTGTTTAGACGGCTGAATATATTTTTAAAATTTTCTATACAAACTGCTAATTTTGTCACTAGAATATGAATCTCTAGATGCTCATATCTATATTATAAAGGCCAAACGTATCTGTTCGTAACGCATACGTCATTTTGCGCATGGCAGCACTTTCAAATTTTAAATGAATTTTCGGTATTGCAATTTTTGCTACTAAAAAAATTCTAAACTTCTAAATGCCGCACATTTTCAATTTTTACACCATCGTGTCGGGAAAAAAATGTACTTTTAAATGAAATTTGTTTGAAAGCTGTACCTTAATATGTTTTTGAAATATTATTATTTTTTTTTTTTTTGTAGCTTTTAATACTGCTTTTCTAATTGTGGCAACAGGAGTACTCCATTTCTATTAAAAGCAAAAGAAAAAAGGAAAAAAAAAATATTGCTGTATCTTTTATTAAAAGCAAAGGAAAAAAGGGAAAAAAATTCATTGCTGTATCTTTATGTTGCCATCTTTCTCATTAAAAGGGAAAAATTGAAATTTAAATATCTTCTGTTATAAAACCCGGTGAATTTTGATTTCATTTACAAAATTTGATTTACACATAAAAGAATATCAACAGTTTAATATCTGTTTCAGCTGTACTGAGTAGGGTGGAGCGAAAAAAAAATTTTTTTTTTTTTTTTGAAAATCAAAAACGGGTAGGTGCCAAAAGTTGCCTTTATACTAGTACATCAACTGTGTGAAATTTTACCGCTGAAAAAAAAAATGGCTTGAGTCTGCGCTTTTGCTCCAAAAATCGAAATTTTGGGTAAAATTTGTCATTTTTTGACATTTTTTCAAAAATTAAAAAAATTCCTACAGAGCTGGTTAGTATTTAAAAGTGTTGCTCAGATCTTTATATTTACCTGCTTAACATATTTAAACTATAAAAAAATATCTGTAGTCTGTATAATTGGAGCAAATCTGACAACTTTTTGTGAAAAATCAGCGTTAGCCTCTCTATTGGAGCATACAACGAAATGTTGTTTTGAATACATTTCTTACCTAGTTGCTTTCAAAACTACTGTGTATATAACTCATAGAGGTGGTTGCATTATCCCACCCGTCTCAACCATTCAATCATCTAGGCCCAGTGTTTTATTTATGTATTGAATTGTTATTTTTTCCCGAAGACGAGTATAAGTTTTCTATACATCAAAGTAATTTATCTCTTCTTTATATTCACTGACTTTGGATGATTTGGATCATGCTGGTGTGACCTGCTGCACGTATATTTTTATACCATGTATAACAGAAGAGAAGCTGAGCAATGTATTGGGTATGTTCTTAATTGAACCTATTCAGCAGTCTATTATCTTCATTAAAATTTCATGCAATTAGTACATTATGATTGGAAGTTTTGTTATCACAGCATTCTTTCAATCAATTACATTTTATATGCAATGATTTGCCTCAAAATTGATTGTATGAATTTAATTTCTAGTATGTCATCATTTATTGAACCTATTACATTGAATATATGCTGAGAAGCTAGCTGTTTAATATTATAACGATTGCCACAGAGGATTGCAAACAAAATTTGCAAAAACTACTTGTTGTAAAACAACAATATTTCTAAAGAAGTTTTAGTATGCTTTATGTCGTTTCCTGTGTTGTTCCGTACTCTAGTAATTTCTAATAAGATTTTAGATCTATTATTTAGGTGTGTAGTACATTTGGGATAAAAGATTCCGCGGTATAAACTTGGATTATACATTTTGTGAGTGAACATATAAACGCTGATTGACAATCTGTGTTTATATAAAGCGGAAAATTTTATTAACTTTATGAGCTGTCTTTTGTGTGAGATGTTTTCTAAATTCCTATTCCCCATTCTTTCTGAGAAATAGCTTTCCTTATGAATTAGCTTTGCAATCTCCGACAGAAATTTCTAGTCTGTTCTGAGTATCTTTTTCTCAATTTGAGAAAATAATTTTTCAAAATTATTCTCTATTTTATAAAAAAAAATTTGCAATAGGAAGTGAATAGTACGCAGACAAAGATTTTCCTTATTGATCCGGTGAATCCATGTAGCTTAGAACGTTTTATATCGACTTCTCAAATAATTGACGCAGAGGAAATTCACTGGAGTTGAAGTAGCGAATGATTCAATATTATACACAATTCTAAGCTTACCCCATGCAAAATGGTTCACAGTGACAAATAAAATTCTCCTAATTTTAAATGAGCACTTATAGTCGATTAGAATCCGTACATTCCCTCATAAAGTACTATGCATTATAAGTTTATGCCCAGGACATTTCACCATCAAATGTTGTCCGCTCATAAAAAGGGGATCTAAAAGTTAATAGGAAATTACGTAGATACGAAAACCCTTAGAAAACGGCATAAAACTAATGCAAAAAAAAGTTATTTACAACAGCGTTTGCTTTACACGTGGAGAACAAATTTTCATTGCAATTCTCTCTGACGATCACCATCACATGAAACAGCTCGCTTCTCAACATATAAAAAATGCAAAAGTAGAATAAATGATGGCATACTTATAGTTGAAATATCTGAAATCATCTTTGAAGCAAATCATTATGTAAAAAAAGTACACTCTTAAAAATTTTGGTTCAACATTTCACCAAAAGATGGTACAAATGCAGCTGCCACCATAGGATGGTAAAAATTTTCTCCATCCTTTGGTGCTTTGTTTTAACCATGATTTGGTAATAGGTTGAACCATGATTTGGTAATAGGATGAACCATGGCTTGGTAATAGGTTGTCACATGTTTTGGTAATAGTTTGAACCATGATTTGGCAATAGGATGAACCATGATTTGGTAATAAGATGAACCATGATTTAATAATAGATTGTCACATGTTTTGGTAATAAGTTGAACCATAGTTTGATAACAGGCTGAATCATGGATTTGGTAATAGTTTGACCTATAATTTGGTATTAGGTTGAACCATGATTTGGTAATAAGTTGATCTGTGTTTCGTTAATATGTTGTCACAGTCGTTTGGGAATAGGTTGAACCAATAACTGAATTTATTGGAAATTGCTTGAACCATAAACTGAATTTTTGTTGAAGCATACTTTTTAAACAGGTTGAATCTTAAACTCAATTTCTGACAATGCACATAAATTTTTACAGAGATAATCTGAAACATGTTAAGAAACTGCAACCAAATTAAGTATTTTTTGAAACAGTAATAAAATTCATACCAATGTGGTAATAAAAACGTTAAAATGTTTGCAAACACACATCTAATTTGAAGCAATCTAAGGCATTTTGTCTGCAGACAATTTAACTACTTTTATACACTTTAAAATTTTACAATTTAAAAAAAATGTAGTTTTAATTTTAAAATAAACGTGTTCCACCAAAATGTATAAACATTGCTTATATTTGAAGAGTAATGTTTCACACTTATAAGTGACTGTTGGAATAACTCAAGAAGTAATGTTTTGTACAGTATTTCAAAAATACATTAAATTAAAATATTGTTTAATGCTTTATGTTCATGCATTTTTATTACTATCATTCGTGAAACTGTTTTCAAGACTACGAATAATGAATATTTGTTAAGGCTCACGCGAAAACACTTGCTCAATAATGTTAAAATCCTATGGGACAATTATTTTATATCTCATTTGCATTTTCTTTTGGCTTTGGATAATTGAGATTAATCTCTATAACCGCCATTTTTTACTTTTCGATTTTATTTGCAGATTTTTTTTTTTGATTTTGTTGTTTTTTAAATGTGGAAATTTTTACTATAAACTGGTACCAAAAGTGAAAGTATCCTTTTAAAAAACATCGCAAACAAGATTTAAAAAGTAAAAAAAAAGGTACTTGTAGAAATTGATCTCAGCTGCTCAATGTAAAAAAAAAAAAAAAAAAAATCAAAATGCAAATGGGATATTTTAAAATGACTGTCCCATAGTATAAATATTAGTGAGCGGATGTTTTCACATGAAAGATCAGGAGCCTTAAGCTTTAAAACCCAGTGTTTGATCAAACAAATTTCATAAAACAGAAATTATTTAACAAAATACTAGAAATTCAGTACTCAAACTTGGACTTAGAATTAAATTTCTGGTAATTCTCATTCAGTAAATTAAGTATTATGGAAGCATGTATAATCTAACCCCCCCCCTTCCCTTCTAATGTAACAATTTCGAAAGGCTGCACTTTTTTTTTTTTGGTACTGACATAAAGCATTCCTTAGGCCACCCCCCTTCCCCCCTCATTAAAAAAAAGAAAAAAACTTGAACCTCTTCTTGAATTCTTATGTAATACTTCAATGTTAAGATCTACTTGTATTGACTTTGATAAAAGTTTAAAATAATTTTCATTAGTAAATGTATACTTTTCTTCATTTCACACTTTCTAATACGAGGGGTCGAAGCAGCAAGAAAGTGCTAAACCACATTTTAGGTGAAACAAATCTAACACTGTAATCTGTTGCATAATATTCTAAATAATAATATCCTAAATGTAATTTGTTTCTAATGTCATTTGGTGGCACCATACAGCACGAGTTTCGTTTTGGCCCCAGACACTTATGTATGGGTACCCAATGAAGATAGCTAATTTATAAAGAACATAATAGTTATATCATTAAAGTAATGCCATATTGTTACTCTGAATATCTCTGAAGAATTATATGACAAAGACACTGGCGAGTAGAGATGGGAATAATCGGAAAAAAACCGGAAAAATTGGGAAAAAAACCGGGTTTTTTCGGTTTTTTTCCGAAGGCTTATTTTTCAATTTTTCCGAACTGGAAAAATTGAAATTTCATTTATGAAATAATATAGTGAAAATTTTGTAATAGCTACATTCTTATACTTTTTATTTTATTTATTTTTATGTTGAGTGTCTCACATGAAAATTTTAATGTGGGTAATCTGATCTCTGAGCAGAAATCTGTTTGAGAAGACTTGAAAGAATCCTTCACATTTTTTTCTTGTTTGAAACACAAGACCCAAATTTCTCTTGCATATAGAATTGCAAAATGTCTTTTGAAAATAGACATTTCAGAAAAAGTTTAATCAACAAATTGAATTTTTCGCAAGTGCAGTGATTGAAGAAAAAAAAAAAATCATATACCATACAGCAGCTGAATCTTATTAAGTTGCATATATGTATGTAAATAACCTTATTAAAAATTTCTAAATAGGAACCTAAATGTAGTAATAATTTCTTATTCAAAAATTCTGAATATATTTTGTACAAGTATATACAAAAAGTTCACAATTTCACAAAAACTTGATTACATGAAAAAAAATCTAGATATGTAATTAAATGCAACTTCTCTTTTTAAAAATTAATTAAATTGTAAAATTATTGCAATAATATGCCGATTAATGGAAATGATAAAATTAAAAATTCAACATAAAATTTTGAAGTATGCATTTATTACTTTAATCTATCTTTTCAAGAAGTAAGTATTAAATTCGTGAAAAAATTGACTTCGAGTTTTTGGTGTATTTAAACGTTTCAGAAGGTCCTGAACACATTTTGATGGTTTTTTGAAAATATCTGCCACTCTGTGAGTCTGTATGTGACAAATTTTATGGGCACTCTATCTCAAGAACTGATGCACATAATTTCACAAAACTTTAGATTCAGTTACACCTTGATATAAACTCGAGATGTTCAGTTATTAGTGTATGTCGCCAAACCGATGGTGCTGCTATGCTGCATTATTCATAATTTCCACAATAGTTCTATCTCAAACTAATGTATGTATTTTTATAAAATTTCAGATAAAGTTAATCTTTGACATAACTTCGTGCTCATTACTTTTTGGTGTAAATTGCTCAACAGATGACGTTACTATGCTGCATTATTCAAGATTATCGCAATAGCTTTACCTCAAGGACGATTTTTTTTAAAAAATCAAACTACAGCTTCTGACAGTTTCTGATATATATTAATGCTGTTTAGTTTTTGGTGTAAATTGCCCTATAGGTGGCACTACTATGCTGCATTTTTCAAGATTTCGTTATAGCTGATTAATTGAATGTTTTTTCAAGGTGTTGAATCTAAAATTGACCTCCATTTTACCTCCATAATATACAGTAATATTGCAAAAACATGGGCCGTTTGCATTAGAAAAGTACAACTGCAATGAAAAAAAAAACCCCATATTTTATTACAAGTAACTATGTTCCAAATTATACTTTCCCTCTTGATTAAACTTTGAATTTTTGTAGTTTTCTGAAGCACAGTAGAAGTTTATATCTCTGTATGTAACTGCTTTTGTTAATTCCTCAAATAGTGAGCATTTTCTATTTGTAGTGTTCTGTTTTCAAAACTTACGAGTTCCACTCTTAGAAATATAAAATTACCATGTGGAAACATTATTGAATATGGTTTCTTATTCAAGAATAGAATACCAGATTTCAGGGTAAAAAGAAAAAAACTAGATTTAATTAAACTTTATATATATATATATATATATATATATATATATATATTGGTTTCAGTGAGTAAAAATCTAACAGTCAATAAATCCTACGCTATTTTTTAGTTGCAGACCTGAGTAAGCCAAAGTAAAACTTAGTTTTGTTTGAATTTAGATTATAAAACTAAATCAAAACTTTTTTGAGTTGAGATTGGAAAGCTATACTAAAACTAAACCTATTTTATAAAGGAAATAAAATTATAATTCTAAGAAAAAAAAGTAATAATGTAAAAATATACATTTTTTAAACAAACAATGGAATTTTTGAATACTGATATTCATAATAATGACGAAACTGCAATAATTTCTTTAAACTAGTATCATTTACTTAAAAACTATACTTATGTAAATGGAATGCATAATTTATTTCATTCCAAACTGCAGACATATTGGCTCAGGTTTTTACATTAGGTCAATTAGTAGTTAAACATGTAACTGAAAAATCATTTCAACAGAGATATGATATAACAAACAATAGCGTTTAATAAAAATTTTTAGGCTGTTGAAAAAAAAAAAAAAAAAAAAAAACTAAACTTTTAAAAGCAGGCTTTGCTACTTTCTTTTTATTTTGTAATATAAAGTGAAAATAATACAATTGACAATATACAATTGATACAAATATACAATTGACTGAAAAAATGTTGTGGTAACAGAACTTCCAATCACTATTCATCAACTGAATGCAAGTTTGATAAATATAATAGATGGCCGAATAGATCCCTTTAATAATATTCCCGTGCATTACTCCGCTTGTCATTTTTTTTGTATAAACTGTAAAAATATACATGAAGATAGTTACAGCAGCATGTGGATGCAAAGAACAGATGAACAAGGTGGAAGCATCGAAAACATGCCACATTTTTATAAAGAAAATCACAAATCAATGTATAAATAAAACACTGTACTAAGATGATCGAATAGTTGGACCGGGTGGTTTAGGAAATATAGCCACCTCCACGACGCATGTCCATGGTAGTTTTGAAAACAAGAGCTGTATTAAAAACAATAATTCGTTATATGACCCAATAGAGTGGTAATGCTGTTTTCTTATTAAAAGTTGTCTGTTTTGCTCCAGCTATAGGGAATAAACATATTGTTTTATAGTTTAAATATGTTAAGGAGATAAATATAAAGGTCTAAGCAACACTTTTAAATACTAAGCAGCTCTGTAGGAATTTTTTAATTTTTTTGAAAAAATGTCAAAAAATGACAAATTTTACCCAAAATTTCGATTTTTGGAGCAAAAGCGCAGACTCAAGCCATTTTTTTTCAGCGGTAAAATTTCACACAGTTGATGTACTAGTATAAAGACAACTTTTGGCACCTACCCGTTTTTGATTTTCAAAAAAAATTTTTTTTCGCTCCACCCTAGTACTGAGACTTCAATATTGAATCAAAATGATCAAATTAAAATGGCAATTTTTTTGAAAAGGTGAATACAGATGCAAAGCATTTGTAAATTTTGATATGGTAAAAATGATGCCGGGTTTAGATTTCACGGGAAATTTTTTTTATGATTGAGTCAAAGTTGAATAAATTTTGCTTTTTTTCTCATTTTGGAATACTAGCGTAACTTTAATTGATAACTATATCATAATAACATATCTTTATTATTTTTTACTGCTTAGATGTACGATTAAAGTTTAATTTTAACAATTTCACTGCATTTTATAGAAATAGTATTTTGTGAATTTCACAATAAATATCGTTTGTTTAAGAGCTAGACGTACCAATATAAAATACATTTTTTACTATAACTAATTTTGTAGGTTTATTATAATTCAATGAAACAGTTCCTTCTTAAACATTTTCTTTCGTCAAAACTTGACGGGTTCTACTTCGTTAGTCTAAATATAAAATTTCACGATGATTCTATGAAGAATCCCGAGCACGGTAATTAATAAAAACTAAGCTAACTTTGGAGATGGTTTAAAAAACTGAGTTAACTTAGCAAAGATATTCATTGCTTTAATGTTCAGATTTAATATAAATTAATTAATTCTTTCCAAAACGAAATATTGTTAGTGTAGGAAAAATTTTAATAAATAATTCAGAAAAAATTAATTTATTAATAAAGTTCTAGTAATTTTTTTCTAATAACTTTTTTATAGCTCCTGAAACTGTGATATTTTATTTTTTCACAATCTGCCTATTTAAAAAAAGAAAAAAAAAAGTACTTTAACAAATTACAACGATTATTTGGAAAATGATATTTCCAAAAACTCAAATTTTAAAGACTTATAAATAAATTCTATATTTAAATTAATAATAATAATAAACATTATTTTCAGGATGACCGTAACAAGTCATATATTACGTACGCCGTGCGTTAAACATTAATATTCCTAGGCCAACGATAAAAAAAAAAAAAAAAAAAAAAAAAAAAAAACCAGTAGATTAAAGATAGACAACTTTAACTGTTTAAAATGTGAATTTTTATTTGATGGAGTTAATCAGACTGACTTCTGAACGCCTCATATGACGTACGACATGGATTAAACATTAATATTTCTGGGCCCATCACAAACAAATTTTAAATGAAATTTCAGTTTTGCAATTTTCGGAATTGCAAATTTTTCAACTTCAAAATATCGCACATTTTAAATTTTTACACCGTTGCGTAGAGAAAAATAAATGCACTTTTTAATGAAATTTATTGAAATGTCTATCACAATTTGTTGTTAAATTATTATTATTATCTTTTTAAGTTTTAATTACTCTTTTTGTCATGTTGAAAACAGAAGTATTCCGTTTTTGGACATTAAACTTGGACCAATCAGGAAACGAATAAAATAAGCCAACTTTATTGCGGAATTCAATCAATAAAAAGATTGGATATGCTTTAGATTTCGCAATTCTTTAAATAGAATATTAACTATTTTTTCCGAATAGTTAAATAAAAGTAACATATTCGTCACCGCCGTTGACATTGGATTTTTTGGGACCGGCCGTCATTCTTCCTTAATATTAAGATAACTGTTGTTTACAAAAACATAGAAGTTGATGACATTATAGAAAAATATTTGATAAACATGCAAATGCAGACAATCTTCAAATCGAATAATTATTTTAAGAGATATTTAATATTAAATTTGGTCAAAATTTCTCCATTAAAAAAGTTTTATAGGAGCAAAAACTATACATAAGAATTTAAACATTTTTAGATCATTTTATGCATTAGAAGTGACTGGTGTGCACATTGAATTAATTTTTTTAGTTTGATACATCTTTTAATGATTTACTTTCATTTTAAATTCAAATTTTCAGGATTTCAGGAGATATTTTTTTACATACTTTAAACAAGCAAGAAAAATCATGCCTTAAGAATAGATTATGAAATACTTTTCAACACTTCATGATATCTTTAATAAAACTTTGTTATTTAGGGAAATAGAATGCTACAGTCTATAGCCAAATAAGTGTATTCCAATACTTTTGAACAGCCTTGTATTTGATCCGTCGGTTGATATATATATACTATATAATAGGAAAATTTAGTTTAGCAAGAAATTGGCTAATTGGTTGAAATTTCTCTTTCAGAATTTTATTCTAAAAGATGAAAAATACTTGAATACTTTTGTTCAGCCCAGTAATTTACTTAGTACATTTATTACACGCCAGTTTTTTGTTAAAATTTAGTTCAGACAAAAACACTCCTAAAACTACTTAAATCGCATTTCCAGAAATTATCATTTATGGGTGACTATGTAGCTAATTCTTTGCGTGACCCTATATATAATTTTACCTATATTCACCAAACATTACTTAGTAAACTCAACATCAGCTGATGAAGAGCTGTTATTGTTGTAGCTCGAAACGCGTCCGGATTAAATTTTTTCATTTTATGGTGATTTTACAAAGTTTTTTAGTTTATTTATAAATTTATCGCCAGTGATTACGGTGCTTTTCACTACAATTTCCCCCTTTATTATTGTGTAATGGAATTCTTTTCGGTTGCCCTGTAAATGAATAGTAACTATTATTTTCACTGCATATTTTGCAGAAAACATATTTTAGTGCACTTTGTGAATCTATGTAAATTTGAATATGTTTCACAGTGTGTAACATCTTTAAAATTCATTTGAAACTTTTTTTACTATAGGCCGCAATGTATCAGAAAACTTTTGATTATCCCTGAAATAAACTAATCATAGTAGAAACTTCCTTTTCAATAAGGTTCGTGCTAGGGCAAACATCAATAACATATAAAATCTATAATCGGAAAAGTATTAGAAGTTTTTAGCATTCCTGTATATGATAAAGAAATGTATAGATTAACAACATGAATTCTAAAATTTGTTCATTTAAGACATACATATATGTTTCAGTTTAAAGTTCCCCTTCAGCAATTTCCTCTAAGGTGAATGGTATGCGAATACTTTTGTGCAGTCCTGTATATGAGATATATGAATTTATAATTAAACTAATTAAATTTAAAAGCGCATACCGAATTTTAAAACGTACTCTCCAGCAATTATTAATCAAAGACAGTACTGTAACAGATTTCTTTTGTGTGTCCCTATAAATTAATAAAAAATGCTATTAATGCTCTGTTTTAACATAATTGTAGTGAGATTCATTGATTTATATCAGTTTCAATACATTTGATATAGTATAATGTCACTAAGATACTCTACAAACGACTTTTTCCTATATATCGTAATGTACTATTATTTTCAACACAATCAAACTGATTGGTAAATTTACATATATCATACGAAATTAATATTTCCAACTGAGCGAAAAATTGTCCAGGGCGGGTAACGAACCCAGATACTTGGCTTACAGGCCAATGCTTTACCTGTTAAGCTAACTGGGCGATAGTCGGCTGGGATTTAGTTGGAAATATTTAATTCGTGTCGTAAGGTAGTCGAATTCTTTTGGGTGACCCTGTGAATGAACCTTGACAGTAGATACTTCATACTAAACATGCACACTAAACATGCTTTGGTAACCCTAAATGAGCTTTATCGATTGCATGAAAATCCGAGTATATTTACGGGAGTTAGAGTGCGGCCAGACGGCCAGACAAACCGAATGCATAAACACTTTTCAACTTTGTTGGAAAGTGTTAAAAACTTTCAAATTAGAACGAAATGATTACGTGTTAAACAAGTTGGAAATTGCACGTAAAGCGTAGCAAATGAGGTGCGTTCGTTGATAACGAAGTTTTAAAATATTCAGATCTTGCTAATATAGTAGAGCGTACTTTGGATACAGTATAGTGGTCGAAATCTTTGTGTTCCTGTAAATATGCAGGGAGTAATTCTTATTATACTTCATTAACGTATATCTTATTCATAAAATGTGAAGTAGTTTAATATAATTAAAACACCCCCCCAAACAATGTTTCCCCGTATAACATTATTTAGTGGAATACATTTGTGTGGCCCTGTAATTTAATAATAAATATTCTTTGCATCACAGATTATACAAAATGTATTTTTAGTACATATTTCATAGATTCATGTCGATTCTATTATATTCAGATGAGTGTAACACCATTAAAATGCATTTGAAACTTTTTTCCCCATTGACCGTAATGTAACGGAATACTTTTGATTGTCCCTGTAATTGATCAATGCATCCGATTTTCATAACATTTGAAATGACTCGCCAAAATTATGTAATAAATATACGTTTTAAATTTCAAACGATTAAAATGCATTTGAAACTTTTTTCCCCATTGACCGTAATGTAACGGAATCCTTTTGATTGTCCCTGTAATTGATCTATCCATCCGATTTTCATAAAATTTGAAATGACTCGACAAAATTATGTAATAATTATGTATTTTAAATTTCAATCGATTCGGTTGGGTAGTTTTTGCGTTGTTATATGCGGACGGACAGACAGACAGACGGACAGACAGACAGACAGACAGACGGACGGACTGAGCGACAACAATAGGTGCTACGTATTTACATAATCACGAACGCACCTAAAAAGGAAAATATTGAAAATTACGTCATAAAAATTATATATACAAGTGAATTTTAAAAAAGAAAGAAAATTTTAAATTAATAAATTCATTATTATTTTTTAAAGTTACAAATAGAGGAAATTACGTCATATTTAAAATGGCCAAATAATTAAAAGTTAGCAAAACAGTTTAAATTTAAAAAAAAATACCTGTCTCTTTTTTAAGATGTCGGCTTGGCCTACAGGTGCAGGTAGATTTCGAAGTTAAGTGCTTATTTCAGCAACAAGATATAAAATGTGATTAGAGATAAACTCAGTTTAACAACTTTATTGGCCGCTTTTGAAGAATTTTTAATTTCATTTTCCTATAAGAGCTGGTTTTATCAGACTCATCTTAAACTAAATCCGGCTCAAAATGTCCCCTTTGACAGCATTTTTTGAAATATATGCTGACTTTATGAAAAAATCAAACAATATGTCAAATTATATACTGTTACGAATTTTGTAAATAGTTAGTGTTTGTACTGTAAAATAATGTAAATAATCTTATTAAGCTCCATTCCTTTTCTAATATTAGTTTTTGTTACATTGTCTCTGTTATCAAGCAAACTTGTCTATTATTTTCAGTGAATGTCTATGGCAGCTTTGCGAAATATTAGAGATATCGCCAAGTTGGTGTCACTTTTGGCGACTAATTTTGGTTGCCAAATTTGGCGATATATCGCCAAGTTGGCGACAAGCTTGGCGATTGTTGGCGATGGTAACCCTTCCCTATTTATGGTAACCCCCACCCCCTTAGGTCTACTGATACATTGTTCCGTGGATTTTTCGAGTCGGTTCTAGAAACTTCCAGCACATGCTGCGAGCCTATATAAGGAGAGCGATACGAGCTGCTGTTGTTATTATTTACCAGTCAGTCATTGAGTGAACAAGGCGTTTGTTAGCACTCCCTAAGTCGAGAATTTCTATGGTCCTTCAAGAACTGCATGGTAGTCCCACAGGAGGTCATTTTGGTGTAATGAAGACCCTGCAGAAGGTTCGAGAGCGTTTCTACTGGAATAATGTTCGTAGTGACGTGGAGAAGTGGTGTCGAACTTGTGACACCTCTGTAGCACGTAAATGTCCAAAGAGGCGCACCCCTGGACGATTACAGCGTTATAATGTAGGAGCTCCTTTCGAACGAATTGCTCTAGACATCCTGGGTCCACTTCCTAGAACATCTGATGGCAATAAGTACATCCTCGTTGTCATGGACTACTTCACTAAGTGGCCTGAAGCCTACGCCATTCCTAATCAAGAAGCGGTAACCGTAGCAGACATACTGATTCAATACTGGGTTTCCAGATACGGAGTTCCTCTTCAAATCCATTCCGATCAAGGAAGAAATTTTGATTCGCTGTGTTCAAGGAAATGTGTGAACTACTCGGCATGGACAAAACTCGAACAACACCTCTACACCCTCAATCGGACGGCATGGTGGAGCTGTTCAATCGTACCATCCTAAATAGCCTCTCTCTCCTGGTGTCTAGAGACCAACAGGACTGGGACAAGAAATTGCCTCTTTTCCTGCTTGCCTATAGGAGTGCCACTCATGAAGCCACTGGTTACTCCCCTTCTCAAATGCTCTTTGGTCGTGATCTTCGTCTGCCTACGGATCTTTTGTTTGGCCGTCCTCCTGACGCTCCTTTGTCGCCTGAAGAATACGTGGATGGACTCCAGGCACGGATTGAGGAGATTCATTGTCTAGCGAGGAACCGAATTGGACTGGCAACGGAAAAGATGAATACACGGTACGACACAAAGGCAACAGGACATGAGTTCAACGAAGGTGACAAAGTTTGGTAGTGGAATCCGATACGTCGTAAGGGACTGTCGCCAAAATTACAAAGAAACTGGGACGGTCCTTACACAGTCGTCAACAGGCTGAATGACGTCGTTGTACGCATACAAAAATCGCCACACGGCAAACCCAAGGTCGTACACTATAACCGGCTAGCCCCTTATTTTGGCCAAAGTGAATAGAAATTCAAAACTGGAATTTCAGACCATGGTCATGAAAGTCACTTTTTGTAAATATGTAAATAGTAATTAGTTCTTATTTATGTACTTCTTATTATTGTTATTATTATTTATTTATTATTATTTTATTTATTTATTTATTTTAAGTGTTTTCCTCTAACTCAAGGATTGCACGGGTAGTATTACGAATTTTGTAAATAGTTAGTGTTTGTACTGTAAAATAATGTAAATAATTTTATTAAGCTCCATTCCTTTTCTAATATTAGTTTTTGTTACATTGTCTCTGTTATCAAGCAAACTTGTCTATTATTTTCAGTGAATATCTATGGCAGCTTTGCGAAATATTAGAGATATCGCCAAGTTGGCGTCACGTCTCTGGGATCTAAAGCTATACTTGTACGATAGATTTGAGCAGTTATTTTTGATTATCTAGTAATATTAGTGAGTTTCGAAGACTCTGTTGTTCTGAAGATCTGTAAATAAATTATTTTCTACTTTTCTAAGAGACAAGAGTTTTGAAGTTCTCTAACCATAAGATCAAAAGAACCCTATATACACAACAATACTTCTTAAATAAGAGCAACTGCCAACTGAATGCGTTTCAGAGTAAAGCTAAATTTAAAAATAAGTCAGAAAATAAGCAATTTGTTATTTGAATGCATCCTCAGTTATTCAATCACGATCGTCTCGGAAAACTCTGTTCAAAATGCTCACTTTGACAGCATGATTGTGAAACATATTATGAATTTATCAAAAGCCTGGCCAATATGTCACATTATATAGTTCCTAAGTAAGAGAACCTGTCAATCGGACGTGTTTTAGGAATAATTCAAAAATTACCATTCAAGCCACAGTTTTACTAAGCGACAAAATTGCACTGCATTAGACAGAAAAGAGATGAAGTAAAGGAGAAGAACTAAAGCTTGTTCTAAATAAATGATAATTAAAAAATTTTTTTTAACTTTTATGCTCAATCCTTACTTTAATTTCGGTATTCATTTGAAGTTTTGATTTTTTTAGAAACCATCTTATTAGTATGCTTTTACATCTTAAAATTAACCATCTTGAGTATTCCAAGCTTTCTTTCTAACAGACTACGTTATACCATCTCTTTAGGGCTAGTGGCACCAGCATAAAATGCCTATGTTGAAGTAGGGTAACCACCATTAATTTTGAAATCGATTAGGTATTTACTATTATTCTATGCATAATTTAAAAAAATCTAAAGGCTTTTTTAGAAAAATCGTTGTTTCTGCCAACCCAAGGTGGTAGTGGTATCGGTTAAAAATATAGCCTGTGTGAGTAGAAATTGCTACCGTTGATTCGCAATCATTATTTTTATAATCGGTTTATTATATTATTCTGCATATAAATCATAATTTTGTATGGAATACGTAAGCATTTTTTAGAGCGTCTTTCGCTCTTTCTCATCGCTTTATAATTTTTAAATTTCGAATTTACTTTTGACTATTCGTTGAGAACAGTTTTATTTTATAAGTAACTATCATGCCATATTAAAAATTTCTAGCCTCTTTAGTATCACAGCAGTTGCAATTTAGGATGTTTTTTGCTCTTGAAATCATCTGGTCATAGTGGAACGCACATAAAATATAGCTTATGTTATAATAGATTCTATCAGCACCAATTTGCAACCCTTAATTCTTTAAATCCGTTTGGTATTTCATACGATGCATAAAAATCATAATTTAGAATTTTTTCAGAACGCTTTTCGTTAACTCCATCCTTTTAAATTTGGAATTTTCATCAGACGGCTCTTTGAAAGCATTTCCATCTTTTAAGAAATTATCATGCAAAATTTCAAAATGTTAGACACATTAGTTGCACAAAAAACACAATTTAGAATATTTTTTACTCTTGCAGCCCCTAGATTGTAGTGACAGCAATATAAAATATAGACTATTTTGAAGCAAGGCCTGTCACCATCAATTTGCAATCATTATTTTTAAAAACGGCTTTCTATTTCTGAACGTAGAAATCGCAATCTAGACCGTTTTTTTTTTTTACTCTTGCATAGCCCCCAGGTGGTAGCGATCATAACATAAAATATAGCATATGTTCAAGCAGGGACTGTCATCTCAATTTGCAACCATTACTTTTGAAATCGGGTTTATATTTCCTTAACATTTAAAACATTTTTAGAACGCTTTTCATCTTTTACTCATTACTTTTTATAAGTAATTACCCTGCCAAATTTTAAGTTACTTTCTGAGATTGCTTACAAATCGGCATTTTGAATGTTTATAGAATGCTTTTCGCGCATTTTCATTTTTTTAAAATTTTGATTTTTTAAAGAAATGTTATTAAATATCCCTTATACATAATAAGTAACTACCATGCCAAATTTCATGAATGAACTCTCGTCAAGAACACAAAAATCGCCTTTTTAGAACATTTTTGCTCCAACATCCTCTTTGAGTAGTGGCAACCGACATAAAATGCAGTCTATCTTGCAGCAAAGGCTATTACCATCATTTTCACACCATTCTTTTTTAAACCGGTTCGGCATTTCCGGAGATTGCGCAGAAATCGCAATTTCGATGTGTTTTTTAGAATGTTTTTCCCGCATTTCCTCCTTTTTTAAATTTTGATTTCTTAGATATAATTTAAATCTTATAAATAACTACCGCGCCAAATTTCATGTTTCTAATCCTTCCGTAACAAATAAATCATAATTTAAAACGTTTTTAGCTTTAATAACTCCGAGATGGTAGTGACATCGACTTAAAATAAATCCAATATAAGAGCAAAGACTGTTGCTATCATGTTGACACCATTATTTTTTAAATTGATTTATTGCTTCCTGAGATTACATAGAAATTTCCATTTAGAATGTTTTTTAGGATGCTTTTGTGCGCATTTTCACATCTTTTAAATTTCCTATTCTTTTAAGGAAATGTTCTTAAAGATCATTTATATCTTATAAGTAATTAACATGATAAATTTTATGTTTCTAGGCCCTTCAGCAACACAAAACTCACATTTTTAGAACGTTTTTAGTTCTTGCAACCCCTTTGAGTTAGTGACACCGACATAAGATATAACCTATGTTGGAGCAAGGACTGCCAATATCATTTTGACATCATTAATTTTTAAATCAGTTCATTACTTCCCGAGAATGCTTAAAAAACGGAATTTAGAGCGTTTTTAGAACGCTACCCTAATAGCATGCATGGTCACAGTGACGTCACTGTGACGTCACAGTGAGTCACTTTGGTCACATCACATCTATGACCAAAATGCCACCACTCAGTGACGTCACATTGTGACTGAGATGTGACTTTCTTAAAAATATTTAGAAACTTATAAATATCCTTTAAAATATGTTATTTACTTTAAAAAACATGTTTCTCGCAGTTTAAATATCATTGCTTTTGTCACAGTTTCGTCACAATGTTAATGTCAAATTAGTCACAAATGACACATTTTTCACAAATTTGTCACATTGTGACCACTTTGTGAAACGTCACAAAAAAGCTCTAAAACGGCCATAACGACTTTGCATTTTAGTCACTGTGACTTCACATCGACGTCACGTGACGTCACATCGATAATCGATGGTCACAAAGTCACAATGTGACTTCACAATGGCGCTGCAGTGACGTCACTATGCTTTACGGGTACACTCACGTGACACGTGCTTGTTAAAATCCAACAGTATATTTTCAGTTATAAACTATAACATTTTGAAATCTGTAATATTTAAAGCTTTTACCTTAGCAGGGGAATATTTCTAGTTTCTACAAATACTTGCAGATTAAGTTTCTTTTAGATCACTGCACAAATAAAACAGTTTTAACATGATAGCCACAAAAATAATTAACACAGAAATTTGCAATGCTAATTAACTAGTAGGTTTAAGATTCGGTGTCTTCTTTCCGTGTGACAATTTAAAGATAAAATTAGGAAATGAGACTCGCAAATTTAAACCAAACACATCCGTCTGATGTCATTCATTAAATTTTCTATTATTTTCCTTTTTCCATGTTAATCCTATAGGACTGAAATATCTCGAATTTTAAGATCTGAAGAAATTTTATTTATTTTTTCAAATTTTGCCTTTTGTATGCAATTACTTAAACTTATTTTATCAATAATTTTAATAAATTTATTTACAACAAGTTTAATCTTTATATTCCGTAACTATTCAGGAAATGATATTAAAAAAAAAAAAAAAAAAAAATCCAATAAAAAAAAAAATCTGCGTCTCAATAAATTAGAATTTTTGCAGTGATTTGATATTTTCGAAACTGTTAAAAATTTGAGCAAAAACTTTTGGCTAATCAGCCGGTTTTACTTGTCACTTATGGTTATTATGGGTTTAAAATTTTACATAAACTTATATTAATTTAATAGCTTTTCTCTATGAATTTTTATGTTTAAAATACTTCTTTATTTTAAAAGTATTACCCTTACTACCTGAAATGTAATTTATGTTCTAGAAAACAACTAACATTAACTTACAAGTATCGACATGAAGCATTTGTACTTCCATAGAAGGCGTTAACTGTTCCGTATTCGGCTAGTCTTACAAGGGGACCACCAAACATGGTGCGCACAGATTTTGATGATTTCAAAGTATGTTGTAGGGGTCACACCACTAATTATTCTGGTGAAAGGGTTTCTTCAAATGGGCCTTGGTTTTAGAGAAATTGGGGGTTACAGTTCAGCGTGTATTTCCAATACTCAATTGTACGCACGCCGAATGTGGATTCGTGGCACAGCGCCAGCGCGCGAGTCTACGATTCAAAAGGTTGTGGGATCGAATCCATCCTCGGCTTTTATTTTCTCTTTTTATCACCCATATTTATATTTTTCACACGTTACACATTTTAAGCAGAATTAGGAATTCTACAGCTTTGAACCTTTTGATATTTTCTGAAGAGGGCAGTTTACTTTTTCAGTATATTTTTTGAATTATTATTTAAAAAAATATGGTTTAAATGGTGAACTGACTGCACTTCAGGGTTCAACTAAAAGTACATATTGCAACAAATAAATAAATAAAAATGCGTATTTAATTAAATTTTGAAAAAGTATAAAAAAATTCGAATATTTTAAAATCTCTACTACTTTAAATATTAATATTTTTAGATTAATAAATCACTTTTTGTTTGTTCTTCATATGCGTATTACACAATACTGTGCATGGAATTTTAGATAATGTAATACTACATTAATATACATATTTAACTGATATAAGTAGTGTTAAGTGGTGAAATCTAAAACTTCATATATATTTATTATTAAAAAATTTTATTAATTACAATAACAATAATAATAATAACGTTAAAACTAATTTCATGCGCATATTTAACACATATATACAAAACAAATTGTACAAAACATTTTAAATCTAACTGTATCAAATACAAAAAAAAAAAAAAAAAAAAAAAAATAATTGTAATTTAAGAAATTACCCCAACCATTTGAAAAATGTTTCACTCGATACATTCATCTATCATTTTAAGCTAAATACCAGTTGTTTTATTGTGTATTATCCGTGCCACTGCTATAAATGACTTTATACATGCTGCAATTTGAAGGTACGGTTCGTTTAAGTTATATCACTCTATTGTCGCCAAGCATAAAAGTTGGCGACGAAAGAAACATTTCAAACTATTTAACATTGTTGGTGCAAAAGTAATCATTATTAAAATACAGCTTTGGCATATACTGTTATACTTGTAAGACTTTGGCATATATTGTTTGATTTTACAGAGCAGAATTTTGGTGATGGAGGTTTTAAACCAAAATCGATCGCAGCACATGCATCTGTGAATGGGTCCATCAGACATCGAATCAAAAAAGTTTTTTCCCAGTTTTTCCCAAGCCGATTGCTTTTTAGTTTTCTTTTTAGGTGGTGGAAAATCAAGAGTAATAGCTATAACATTTTCCGGCTTGTTAGAATCACTATTGGCACTCAAATTTTCCTGGTTAGAACCGACCGATAGTAAAACGCCATGGCTAGTGGATTGGTCGCCCTGGCGACATGATGTTTTACAATTAATCGGTTCGGCATTAAATTGCTTCCTTTTTCGTGATCGCCTTTCAACACGTAATTGGTTTTCAGCGGCTCAATAATCTTTTGATTTTATCATTTTCTGCATTGAAAGACGTTTTTGCGCCAAACCAAATACAGTATTACTCAGTTATCCCGTCGACCAATTTCGCCAAATGATACGAATCGCCAAACTAATAAGCAACTTATACATGTTGACTGTGTTTAATATCATTGAATGCGATATTCACGTTCATTCATTTCTTTGGCTTCGGCTTTTTCCGTATCTGTTAATTTCCGTCTACCCATTTTTAAATTTGTTAGTTTTCTCCTTTATTACAATGATTTTAACCATTTTAATTTACTATTCAAATAAAAATTCTTCTAAAAGTAAAGAATTTAATTTAAATTCAAATAAAAACTCTTCTAAAAGTAAAGAAATTAATTTAAATTCAAAAGTGACCACATCATTCAAAAGTGGTAACATCATTCAAAAGTGGTAACATCATCGGGTCCATTCTCCCGAAAACAACAACCATTTTTCAAATGGTTAAAAAAAAAAAAAAACCTTTATCATTTTTAAAACGTGAAAGCGAAGAAAATATAAACATAGAGGGGGGGAAAAAGTTTAAAGTTATCATTTGTGTAAGGAATTGTGCCTGGTGTATTAATAAAATTTACAATATCTCAAAATATAATTGTTGTATGGGTAAAAATGACATATCAAAATATTCGCAATTAAACAGGCTTTCATTTAATGTCTAAAAACAAAGATCGATTTTTTGATCAGTTTTGTGGTAAACTGTCCCCTTAAAAACTAAAGTTTATGTTTATGAAATTTTTGAGAAAATAGTATTTTTTAGTGAAATTTTTAAACTAAACGGAAATCCGATTTAATTTATGTCTGAAATCTCATTTTTTAAAACTTACATAATTTATATTCTTTAAATACTTAATTTGTGATAAATGTGTTTAAAAATACATTAAAGTAAAAAAAAAGTTTCTTCTTTTTTTTTTTCATCATCTTTTGTATAAGTGCAAATATAAGATCAATAAAAAGAAATCTTCATTTATTCTGATGAGCGCGTTCAGAGACCAAAACACGAGTAACTCGGAAAATCGGGGAATGACGTCATACTGGTTTCTCGGGGAAAGGTTGGGTTAAAACTTCTCTGAACGGCTTCGGGAAAAGTTACGGGATTTTTTTATTTACATCAACAAACATGGCGGTAACTGGGCTTTTGATTGTGCAGATAGATTATTCGTTAGATGAGAAGATTATAATATTTTCTCAATAATCACTCTTGTTAGAAGGAGAAGTGTTTAAAAAGTTATTTTTTATGTTAAATATATACTGTGGCACAAATGTCTGCTGCAGATTTTGCTGGCGATTTTAGTGTGAAGTGGAGATGCAATCATTTGGTTGAAAATATGGTGTTAGAATTCGAAAATAGGGTTAGTTTAAAAATTACTTACTAACCATGCAAGTCTTCATTTGCGGGTTGCATCTATGCGATGCGCGGAGCTTTGAATTAAAATCGAAAATTCATCTGTTGAAATAAACTTATTCTAAGTTCAAATTCATCTAAAAGTCCATATATTATAAAAAATGTAGTTTAATTCCATCTAAAAGGCACATTCCTTCATTACATTCAGAGAACTCAATCGTTCTCTTACACTTGTCAAAGTTCTTCGAATGATAATAAATAAAATCAGACGATATTTTCATTTTCTTAATTTACGCGTTCAATTAGTTTCACTTCATTTCATTTTACAACATCCTCCCCCCTTTGAAACTTGGGGAGAGTTTCAAATACATAACAATTATTATTAAAAAGATCCAACCTCTTTGGAGCTTTTACACATCTTCCAGAAGAGGTATATTTCTTAAGTATGACACTATCAGGAGAAGACACATTTTCATGATCATCATGCTCACTGGAACTAGTTTTCTCTTCACCCGACGGTTTGGATGCAATTTCAATTATTTCATTCGAATATATTTCCAAAGGAAAGATGCGCTGCACCGGACGTAAAACCGTGCCGTGCTGAGTTTTCAACTTAACACCACGAACTTTACCATCCCGTCCTGGAATTAAATGAATCACCTTTGCTAAAGGCTAAAATAAACGTTTTTTGTTATCATCCCCAACTAAGACTATTTCTCCCACTCGCGGTTCACGTGTATATTTTTCAGTATTTTTATGAACTAATTCGCTGAGGTATTCTTTTCTAAAACGTTGCCTAAAATCGGTAAGAAGTTTAGCTCTGTAATTCAACCTTCTCCTTAAACTTTGAGAATCTAATTCGATAATATCCGAATTGCTGAAACTTCGGTTTTCAGTAAGAAACATAGCGGGTGTGAGAGGTACTAGCTCCAGTGGGTCCTCTGAGATATAGGTTAGAGGTCTGCAGTTAATCACACATTCACAATCACATATAAGTGTATTCAATTCTTCATAAGTCAATACAGATCTACCTAAAGTACGTACTAACAATTCTTTTACAATGCGAACTAACCTTTCCCACCAGCCTCCCCACCAAGCTGCGGTGGGAGGTATAAATTTCCAAACAATTTTATGCGTCATGGTTTCTTTTAAAATTTTATCCCAATTTAATTTTGAAAGTTCATTGGAAGCCCCCCTAAAGTTTGTTCCATTATCACAATAAATAGTGCTGGGCCTACCGCGTCTAGCTATAAAACGTCTAAGTGCTAGCAGGAAAGCATCAGAAGATAGCGAATTGACTAGTTCAAGGTGAATCGCGCGATAAACGGCACAAGTAAACAATGCTATCCAAACTTTCTCGCCATTTTTTAGAAATAACGGCCCGGCTAAGTCTACTCCAATAATTTCAAAGACAGCACAATCTGTAACGCGATCTGGTGGCAAAGGTGTTGGTTCGCTTGACAAAGACTTTACCTTAAAACGTTTACATGCAATACAGTCGTACAATACATTTTTAATAGTTCTTCTAGCTCTAATTATCCAAAATCTTTCTCTTATTAAAGATTGCATTGTTCTTATACCTGCATGACAATTCTTTTGGTGTACTGATCTAATCAATAATTTAGTAAATTCACATTTGCCTGGTAACAATATTGGATACAAAAATGATTCTCGGTCATTTCTTTCAGTTATTTTAGTTTTAACTCTTAAAATTCCATTATCATCTGTGAATGTTACAATATCATTTAATGACCTTTTATTATAGAAATAACAGCTCTGAACTAAACGGATTAGATATTTTTCAGAATTTTCAATTTCATTTTGAGTAAGATTAGAATATTTACACTTATTAGAAACATTTCGGCAATTATTTACAAATCTCAGAATCCAAGCAAATATTCTTATCATCTTATCATAATTAGATATATTATCTAAGAGCCAAAGGGGTGTGTCTTTAGCTAGATCAATATTCGTAATTTCGATCTTTTTTCTTTCTAAATCAACATCTTTTGGCTGACAGTCAATCGCGCCAATTGGCCAACATTCAGGATTTTCTTTTAACCACTTAGGACCTTCCCACCATCGCGAATCAAGCATTTTCTGCGGAGAACATCCACGTGAAAGTATATCAGCTATATTCAAATTTCCTGGAACGTGCTTCCATGACTCTATATTGGACATCTGTCGAATTTCTTTGACTCTGTTGCTCACGAAAACCGACCAATTCCCATGTTCCTTTATCCACCAAATTGCGGTAGTAGAATCTGACCAGAATGTGATTTTCAGACCTGGCATATTTATTGCCTTGATGATAGAACTCGCAAGTCGAGTACCTATACAACAAGCCATTAACTCTAAACGCGGCATGCTCAAAGTTTTGAGAGGAGCAACCCTAGACTTCGCTCTAACAAGCGTAACCTTGACATCGGAATCAATTATTGATCTAGCGAAGACACATGCTGCATATGCCCCTTTACTCGCATCAACAAAAACATGAAGTTCAGATGAAGCATTAATTTCTAAGTATCGAGGTATAGCTACTTCTTTTAAAACATCAATATTCTTCAACCATTTCAAAAAAGCACTCACAATGTTACAAGGTAATTCTCGATCCCATGGAATTTTCTGTTTCCATGAGTCTTGTAGCAATAATTTTGGAAGCAATGTAGCAGGAGAGAATAAACCGATAGGATCAAAAATCTTTTGCACAATGCTCAAAATTAATCTCTTAGTAATTTTCCTTTCACACGTTAATGTTTCTAAATCTAAACAACATTTCAAAGAATCATTATCTAAATTCCAAATAATCCCCAAAACTGAAGTAGCCCCAGAATATTTATCAACATTCTTGCAAGCTACATTGCTTTCAAAACAACGCAAATTGAAACACCCTTTAGACATTAATAACTTTGCATTTTCAATAAACATTTCAGCTTCATTAATGTTAGAAACACCTGATACACAATTATCTACATAAAATGAACACTTTAATTTTTCAGCAGTTTCCTTATATTCAGGAGGACTATTTTCTAAAAGATGCATTATAGATGCACTTAGTAAATAAGAGCTAGAAGAGACACCAAATACAACTCTACAATGTCTATAAATCAATTGTCCTTCATTACATGGGAAATAGAATCTAAGAAAATCTCTATCTTTAGGCATAACAGATAACATTAAATAAGCCTTTTCTATATCTGCAGTTATACCGATAGGATACATTCTAAAACGATCAAGAATATCAGGTATTAATTCTATAAGATTGATGCCTTTATACAAACATTCATTTAACGAGGGTTTCCCTTTCTCAGAAGCAGATGCATCAAATACAGGGCGTATTTTTGTGGTTTCCTTATCTAACCTGATAACGGGCCTATGCGGTAAATAATGACATTTATTACTTAATTCATTTTCTGGAACACGTTCAATAATATTCATTTTTTCCCAATTCTTAAATACTTCCTGATATTCATCGAAAAATCCCCCACATTTCAATTTATTGATCATTTTTTCATATCTCTTCCGAGCTAAAACTTTATTGTCGGGCAAATTCTTAAAATTACACTTCCATGGAAGCCCTACTTCATATCTGCCATCGGGAAGAATTTTCATTTTTTCTTTAAAATCGTTTAAATCAAAGTTTTCCCGCTTTTCAAAACTCTGAATGGGGTCAGAAATTCCTATGGTTTCAAGTTCCCATAATTCATTCAAAGGAATATTTCTAACGTGCATAGACAATGTTGTCAAAACGTTATGTTTCTTGCCACACGTTTGTTTCCCCATCACTGTCCAACCGAGCTTGGTTTCTATGGCAGTCAAATCGCAATTTAATTGAATTAAATTTCCTGTCAATAATTTTCCTATCATATCAGCCCCCACCAAAAGATCAATTTCAGATTCCTTACAAAAATCATCAGATAGATTTATTTTATTTCTTTTTAATTCATTTAATATTCTATAATCTTTAATTTTAGGTACAAATCCGCAAATCCTTTTTTCGGAAAATGCTTCAAAACAAAACGCATTATTTCCATCTAATTCACTGATTTCTACCGAAAACACATCATGTTTTTTAGGTTCCGTTTCATCCCCCCCGAACAGCGCGTGAATAATTATTTCTTTTCTTATAGGATGCATTTTCAGTGATTTCGTTATTCTCTCGCTTACGTAACTACTTTGGCTCGCTGAATCCAGCAGTGCGCGTACGACTTTTTGGCGACCTTGCGATCGAATGCGCACGCCAAGCGTTTGCATGTACACAACTTTATTTCTACTACAATTAGAAAGAGAATTTTCAGATTTTAAAGAATCATCTTGATTATTATTTATATTTTGTTCTGGACACATTATTTCAAAATGTGGTTTATGGCAATAATTACATTTTAATTTATTTTTAATATTACAATTCTTACTCAGATGACCAGCCTTTTGCAAACAAGTGAAACAAATCCCCTTTTTTAACAAAATCTTTTGTTTATCAGTTAAAGACATTTTTTGAGCCCCAAAACATTTATTAGAGGGGTGAAACCTATCACAGAATATGCAATTGTTTTTCTTACCTTTATTTTCTATACTCACCAATGCAGAGGCGGTGGCTGGATCAGGTTTGCTAATAATTTCAGATAAAATGTTCTTTTTTCTAACTATAGAATCAAAACCTTTTCTTGCTAAAAACACCATTTCATCTCCTTGAACTTCTTGGCGTAGAAAGTCCATCAGATTTTTTAAAGTCCTGGAATTTTCACTGGAATATGTATCGTGATTTCGACTTCTTTCCCAGGTCAAAAGAACTTCTTCAGGCAAGCAACTCTCAACCAAGGGCATGAGAAAGTCTCCATACTTCTCTTGAGTTCTTCCCAAACTTTCTAAGGCGCAAAGTTTGCTTTCTAATTCATCGTATAAAGAGGCTAAGTCAACTTTCATTTTAGGCGCAGTGGCATTTTTCATTACGAGGGTTAATAATTCCCTAACGTAAATTTGCACAAGAAGATCATCTCGTCCAAACCTCTGTTTTAATTGATCGATAGCCTTCGGATAATTTTCCGCGGTAGCTGGATAACTTGATATTAAACGCTCCGCTTTTGATTTCGGTTCCATACATTGGAATAGGTACTGCATCTTGTCTTCAGCGGCAATAGAATCGTCTTCGTGTATTTTCTTGAACTGGCTCCAAAACGATAAAAATTCCTTTGGTTCGCCGTTAAACTTTTTCAGCTCGATCTCCGGTAATTTAAATTTGCGTTTTACTTCTTCGCCAGGAGATGAAGAAACCTGTATCTTTTCATCAATACGTGCACATATTTCTATATATTTTTCTCGATATTCTTCAGCACCTTCAAAATCTTCGGTAAACAATTTTTCGTCCTCATCTTGTAACAATATTTCCGAAATTTTACTTTGACAAGTGTCCATCCGTTGAAATTTATCAAACAGTTGAGTTTTCAAAATAGAAAGTTCTTTAATTTCACATGTTTCTTTAGTTAATTCAGTTTCAATTTTCTTAAACGTGAGAGTAAAAGCAGCTCTCAGTCCTTTTCTCTGAGTTTTCAAACTACTCAGATTCATTTTTTCATTTAGAATTAACTGAAATTCAAAAACTCCTGTCCCGAACCGAGGGTACCAGAATGTTAGAATTCGAAAATAGGGTTAGTTTAAAAATTACTTACTAACCATGCAAGTCTTCATTTGCGGGTTGCATCTATGCGATGCGCGGAGCTTTGAATTAAAATCGAAAATCATCTGTTGAGATAAACTTATTCTAAGTTCAAATTCATCTAAAAGTCCATATATTATAAAAAATGTAGTTTAATTCCATCTAAAAGGCACATTCCTTCATTACATTCAGAGAACTCAATCGTTCTCACACACTTGTCAAAGTTCTTCGAAAGATAATAAATAAAATCAGACGATATTTTCATTTTCTTAATTTACGCGTTCAATTAGTTTCACTTCATTTCATTTTACAACATATGGTATGTTTAAATTATTATGTGCTTATATCTATAAAATTTGTAATAAAATTCTCGCCTTCTCGCGAAAAAAAGCATAGATCAAATAAATGTTTCTGCTGACATTTCCCTTCCAAGAAACTTCTATTTTATGGATGTGTAAATTATAAAATAAATTTAAAATGATCGGGAAAAAAAAGCCAGTCGCTTAACTTGCTAAATATCTTTGTGTACATGGCGAAAATGGGCAGATTGTGTGTTTCCATGAATTCAAGAATATGGTAACACAACTGTCGGTAGCTGTAACTATATTGCAATGTGTTTGTTTTGATGCTTACTTAGTTTATTTTTTATTTCCAAGTAATATTGTTTACTTTATTTCTATACTCTTAAACAAATAAAAAAAAACCTCGCAGACAGCAGAAAAAATAAAAATATTTACAGAAAATTAAAGAAGTTTTTTAAACTGCTATCTAAAAATGTACATTTAAAATATCTTTTGTTAATTCTAATTGAACTTGGTATCAATATATTAACTTATAATGGAGTGTAATGAAATCACATAATGTTATCCCTGTTGTTAAGAAGCCTGCTGGGAAGTCAAGAAACTCTGGAATCGAAGATCTGTTAAAATTTTTATGACAGCTGGATACATTATCAGGCAGATATTTTATTAATTTTCTGTCTGTAAATGTAGCCCGCTAGTCCTTGGTGTCTTCACTCAAGCTCTTCACTGATGTTGCAAGGTCTCATTTGTGACAGTGGATGTGTTTCATTCACAGTACGTTAATATGTTGATATTAAGTTCATTTGGGATTTCAAAAGTTATTCTACTCATACTTTTTTGGATAACAATAATAAAATGTTCTTTCTTATCCTGTAAATATTTTTACATTATCTTTGTCTGAAAATGTTATACATAAGAAATGCAGACAATGTTCGACTATAGGGATTTTGGTGAGAATAAGAAATTTTGTATGCATATTTTCTGCATAAATGTAACTAGGGGAATCAGGGTGGGGGGTGGGGGGGGTTTGCTCAATCCAGAATTTTACATTGAAGTGATACTGTGATGATTGGGGGTATTTATTTATAGTAAACATTGTAATATGTTTTAAAGCTCATTTCTATTCTATGCATTTCATTTTTTTATTTTAAATACTAGGGATGCAATGAGCGCTGTCTATTTGGCTTGGTCATACTATCATAGCATGCACGGTAGCATTTGGTATAATATGTTTAAGAAATGAAAAATGCAAATGTCTGTTTGAAATTTGTGGCAAACAGTTCACGTATGACAGTGATTTTCTTTTTTTTCAAAAGATAGAACTTGACAAGACGAATAAAATGATAGCATTCAAAAGATTATCGTAGTTTACTGTAGTTTTTTATTAAACTTTTAACGAAAAAATGAAGACCTAAAATTCAACAAGCGATAGCTAACGATCCCATGGAGGGATTAACTTCATTTTTGGTTTATTTTAATCCTTTTGGGGTACTACTCTGTTATCCCGTCGACCAATTTCATCAAATTATAAATATCGCCAAACTAAAAGCCAAATTATACTTATTGACATAATTTTTATTTTAAATAACAAAAAAAAAAAAAAAAAAAAAAAAAAAAAAAATATTATTATTATTAGAATATTAATAAAAATACAAATAAAAAGTCAAAATAAAATCATGCAATGACATTTTAAACACCTTTAACGTATTTAATGTCATTGAACATGATATTCCATTATCAGCATTTAATCTTAGAATTTGGCGATAATTTTTTGGTCGACAGGATAACAGAGTAGACCCCTTTTGGTAAAACTTAAAATAGATTTTTTTTTCATCTTTGTATGTTTGACGATTGCCGAGAAAATCGAATTTGTGTCTTAAAGTTCCAGTTGAAAATTATTGCTGTTGTAGATTTTTTTTTTTTTATTCGTTGCCACCAAGTTTAAATAAGTATAAATTTTTTATGTATGTAATATAATTCATTCAAATTAAATAAATCATGTGGAAAACGTAATTGTTTTTATTGAGAAGCATTTAGTTTCAGTTCTTTGAATAAAGTTGTGAGCGCACTGTAATTATTTTTGTTCGACTCCTTGGTTTATTTATCAGACATCATGCATTTTATTTGACAATGCAATAGTTAATTCAAATATAAAAATAAAATTTTGGCAGCAAATATTTTTCTTTTCAAGATATAAAAAAATCTTCAGTTTTTAACAAAAAATTTGAATGACAAGTATTAAAAAATGCTCTGGTGAGCAACAGAAAAGGTTAATATGTTTTTAAATATGAAAAAGTGTTTGACAAATGCTTCTAATTGAGCAAGAGACAGGACAAGGGGTCCCTTCTTGGCTGCAGCTCACTGTCAGTACCAAATTTGAAAAAGTCATATTTGCACTTTTTCCATATAAAAGAAATTTGCGTAAAACTTTTTTTTTTTTTTTTTTTTTTTTTTTTTTTTTTTTTTTTAGTAAAATTTTCAATTTTGCTTTACATGTGAACTGCACTATTGACTACAAATCATTTTCTGTGCAGTTCTATGCTGGGAGCATGCTTGGAGGCACTGCATGAGTATGATACGCTACAGGAACTAAGGTTTCTGGTACTATTTCGCCTTACATTCATGTTTAATTATGCTGCATTTTTCTTGGCTATGTCTTTGCGCTTCACATTTTTATCGTAATTGTGACTGATTTCCTTTACACAGAAAAAGTGCAAATATGATTTGTTCATATTTGGTATTGGCAGTGAGCTGCAGCCAAGAAATAACCCCTTGTCCTCTCTCATCTCATTTAGAAGCACTTGTCAAACACTTTTTCATATTCAGTGGCGTAGCTAAGGGGGGGCAAGGGGGGCGTCCGCCCCGGGCGCCGAGGCCTAGGGGCGCCAAATTGAGAGAAATTGTTATATATCTATATTGGGGTGGGGGCGCAAAATTTCTTGATGGCCCCGGGCGCCAAAAAACATAAAAAAACATAGCTACGCCACTGTTCATATTTAAACATTTAATGTTTTTCGTTGCTCACCAGAGCATTTTTTAATACTTGTACTACCAAATATTCAGCCAAACCGAAGATATTTAACAATATTTAGAACAGACTTATTTTGCTTTTTGTGAAATATATTTCAATAAAAAATTAGATCACTTCCAATGACTTCTTTATATTTCATACAAAGCAAAGTTAATATGATCTGTTATTAAA
Organism: Maratus speculifer; assembly: GCA_964019185.1. NCBI lineage: Eukaryota > Metazoa > Arthropoda > Arachnida > Araneae > Salticidae > Maratus > Maratus speculifer. The sequence continues at coordinate 34,453 of CAXHSM010001132.1, forward strand.
GTGTATGCTACAAAAGTATTTTGTAAATGTGAACATTTGACATTTTATTGCATAAATACAAATATTCCAGTGATAGATCATAATGTTTGATGTGGTATGACACTCTCTTCCATATTTTAGGATTTTTGTAGGATGTGAAATAAAAATTTACGAGATGACTACATCGACAAGTTCATTTCCACCTATTTGTCTTGTTGATGACCACAAAATACTTGGAAAAGAAAGTCCAACTGAATGACTTATTACTTTTCATCAATTTAAGGCATATAAAGTTTGGTTTATTTATTTTATCTAACGAAACTCTATAAATATTTTTCTTTTTTAAGTGTTCTGTGGTCACCAATAAAGAAACAGGCAGAGATGGACACGTCAACTACGTCCAGTAGTTAAAGTCTGACCTCTAGGCATTAAACGAAAGTTATAAAATATGAAAATTTCTGTAGTCAAGAAAAGAATTATCGAATTATCAGGGTCAATATATTCACCATTTTCCTACACACAAGAATTTGTTGAACATTTATACAATTAATCTAATATAAAGAAGCTATTTATCTCATTATATACAAACAGAAGTATTTTATAAATAAAAGATAATATATATCTAAGTATAAAAATGTATATAAACAAATGTTCATCAGGTTTTTTTTTCATAGCTGTTTACTTTATTTGACGACTAGATATCACTTTCTAAACCCGCTTTTGGTACTTAAGTATTAACGCCACTGCAGCGACAGATATGACAGTTTTTAAGTACTGCCAATCTACACCTAAAATTTTTGCGAGAAAATTGGGATAAAATAAAACACTTTATTAAAAATTAAAACACTTTCAAAATTGAAAACACTTTATTTAAAAATAAAATAGTCAATCAGATTTCAGTGGAAAATGAGTTGATATACAGTTTAACATAGACTCAAAACTGTCTCTTTTTTGGCAAATCGCAAATGCGCATTTTCGTAGCACTAACAAATGGCATCAAAAATCAGGAAACAATAAGACAACAAGGGATCCAAAAGGTAACTGGATTCGCATGCGAACAATAAAATTTCTCTTAATTGGCGCATTAGCACAACTTCTGTGGTGGCGTTAATACGTAAGTACCCCGCTTTTTAATATAATGCCAAGTCCCTGTGGGAGGGAAAAGTACCGAAGTGCATTAGTAATTTAACTGTTACAAGTAATTAAAAATAAATTTGATATAAGAATTTAATTTTTTTTAATAAATAAAGTAATAATGTGACTTACAATACTTTAACAGCGATTTTGGCCAAATACCAAATATTCAGCATACAGGTTCTTTAAATTTCAGAGTTTTAAAATATTAAAAATTTTATATAGTATTTAACACACATACTTTCATGTTGTTATAGGGATGGGACGAATAGTGATTTGGCCGAATAGCCGAATACCGAATACCGAATATTCGGCGGCCGAATACTAACTTTTTTTTCCCAATAAAGAAAATAAATTTTGATTATATACAATTTAAAAAACGAGTTCATTAATAATTATTACTCTTAAATGTGCTTTTAAATATATTTTTTAATTTGAAAAACTTATTTTAACACAAAAAAATTATGAAATTGCATTATATCCTTTTATTCTAATGTACATCAAATTGATTTTCAATAAGTCAGGATGGGAAGATATTGCCATTAAAATATAAAGAATGTGTTTCACTTTTACTATCAAATGATACTTTTACCCTTCCTTGCATCCAAAATCAATAATATTCTTAATCTCTTTCTCTCAGAACTCACGAGGAGATATTATCTGAAATAACATTTAATGAAGTAAATTTGATCATTTTGAGTTTGTGTTCTCTAATGATAAACAAATTTAAAGGAATGAGAACTGTTCTGAAATCAGTTTCCAAACTTTAATTTTCAAATTACGTTAAAGCAAAAGGTTATGCTTATAGTAGAATGCAAATGTTAACAAAATCTTTGATATTTGAATCGGAACATACAATATTCAACTCCAATATTCCACTTATTCAACAACCATTAAAAGGTTTAACAGAAATTGATAACAACATAAATGAAGGAAGATGTAAATTAAAAATGTAAATTAAAAATGTATACATAATAATGTTACATATTTAAGTCAGTAATTATGCAAATAATTATTTAAAAGTGAAAACGATAGAATGAAAAAGTTATTTTCTTCAGTATTTAGAATTTATGTTTAAATATTTATAAAACCATCTTCATAAAGCAAGTTGTGTCATCTTTCTAATGCGTATCTAATTTGACACCAGTTCTGTTTTCAGATGTACCGTTGTATTTGGAATAGTGATATTTAATTTTAAAAATGAATCTTCGTTAATACATGTAGTGAATAAATTTTTTCATTTCTTACTTGATAGAAAATAAGTTACGAATTTCTTAACAGCCTCTTTTTAATTGTGAATGTGCCTGGAATTTGCAAACATTAATAAATATTCGAGTGTTTCAGAAAAGGCAGTGGGTTTTTTTTTTTTTTTTTACATATATATATGTGTTTTTATATCTTGAATTGCAATATATCATTCCCTAATGAAGACATTTTCTATACCAATAAATCTCCAACTTGGGCAGCATTTTCTAAAATATCACTAAATTTTATAGGAAATACAGAAAGGCTGCGTATTTTTTAGTATCTGAATAACTGTATATTTTGTAAGTAAGAATGAGTGCGACTTCATGAATGAAGTAGCCAATTTGGATTAGAGAAAAAAAATTGCAAGAAATGAAATTCTTTAAATTTTTAATTTATTTGGCAAGATATCTTTCACTATTCAGCGAGATTTTAGTAATATTCGGCAAGGTATCTCTAAATATTCGGCTACAGGTATTCGGCCGAAGTATTCGGTCAACAAGCCTTCGATATTCGGCCAACCGAATATTCGGCAAAAGGGCCGAATAGGCCGAATACCGAATAGTGGCCGAATATTCGTCCCATCCCTAGTTGTTAAACAAGATCTTTTTAAAAAATAATTTTATAACTAAAAAAACCCCCTATGCTTTGAATTGTTATTTCATAAGAAGAGGATAGTTTTAAAGCATTTTTTATTTGATGGACTCCTTTATGGATTAAAATGAGTGGATAATATTATCTGATATTCTAAAACAAATATTGAAAAATAACTTTATATTACAGTATTTGCTCATAAAAACATTAGATAAAATTATATTTTTCATTCTGAAGAACCAAACTGTTATTCTGGCTAAAGAATCAAAACATAAATATTTAAGAGTGCTGGTCAATAAGATATCAAATTCCTTTGCTAGAGTCAAACCTACAGATTCATAATGCAATCATATTTTTTTAAATATCTCCACTGGAAATTACTTCAGTAATTTTTTTTTCCCTATAATATGCATATTTTCTTTGTGTGTTTTTGTAATCAAAATGTTTTTAAAATGTATACTTTATTAATAAGTTTATGTGTTAAAATCATTATGAGCTGTGCTAAATGTTTAGCAATTAGAAAAATATGGACAAACAAAATTTCAAATAAATGGAACACACAATTGTAATTACTGATATAAAGAATTATTTCTATTTTCTACCTTTAGTTTTTGCTTATGTTAAACATATTTTGCCAAAGTAAATATACATATATATATATATATATTTTTTTTTTTTTGCTTTTTTTAATCTTAACTAATTTGTCATATGAAAAAATAACATTTATCTTTTAACTTATCTAAAATAAAATTCAAACTAGAAATATCTTTATTATTATTTTTTTAGCATGAATAAACGAAATTATTGTTCTAACTTGTAAGAAATGTAAAACTTAGATAAAAAATGTCTATATTATCATTTCCTTAATATGAAAAAACGAAAATACTATGCAAAAAAACTAATCAAAACAGAGATATTCCAATATACAGTCGCAGTTACGCTATCAAATGATAAACAAATCAGATTTCCCAACCACGTGATCACTTTACCCAACAAAATTCTGCAGGTAATGTGGGTTACCCGAAATCTCGGTAATTCACGGCTCTGAACGATAGGAAAAGTCACGTGACGGCGGTCTCTGAACGGTTCGGGTTCTACTCGGGAAACCCTACGTTACCCAGGTTTACGTCTCTGAACGCCGTCTATATATTCTGATAGGAAAGGAAAGCAGACGATAAAAAAATAGTATTTTTATTCGTAAATTTTATTTCATTAACAGACGATTTTTGCATTTCAACTGAATCACAGAGAGAGTGTTTTGATTTGTAATAAAAAATAGTTTTTAATAAAAAATAGTTTTATGTAATCTGTCATTTCTTATTTGTGCAAACGATAAATTTTGTTGAAGTTGAACTAGGAACATAAATATATTTATAGAGAATTGAAAATTTGGATAAATGGTAACAACCTGTATTTTAGTACTACTGCATTAATATTGCATTACTCTTTCGAAGATATGCATTACTTAACATAAGAAATTTCACCTGAAAATTATTTTGTATTATTTTTACGAAAAAAAAGATAAATTTTCGTTTAAAATACTATAAAATAAAATAAAAAAGGCGATAGGAAAAAGAAAAATCATTATTTCAAAATTTTACTTAAAGTGAAAAAAAATGTAGATAATAATTAAGAAAAAAAAAGTCCTCTTCGTAAATTAGTTTTGCAGTTTTGTCAATAGAATAGTTTAAAAATTGCGGAGAAAATTAATTTTCATGAAAAATAAAAAATGTAAATTTAATTTATTAAGAAAATATCAAACACTGTAGCAATTTCTCTAGTAGTAAAAATACTTAAAATTTGTAACATGTAAAAAATATAAATATAAAAGTAAAAAGAGAAACTAAAAGCCGAGGATGGATTCGATCCCACAACCTTCCGATTCATAGGCTCGCTCGCTGGCACTGTGCCACGAATCCACGTTCGGAGTGCGTATTACAATTGAATATTTGAAATATACGCTGAACTTTAACCACCAATTTTTCAAATACCAAGGCCCATTTGAAGAAACCCTTTCACCAGAATAATTAGTGGTATGACCCCCTACAACATACTTTGAAATCATTAAAATCTGTGCGCACCATGTTTAGTGGCCCCCTTGTTAGACCTACCTTTTTTTATAAATAGAATCGTCCATTTCAATTTCTGAAAGGGAATAAAAGCCTTTTGATGATCAAGTTAATTGCTTCCTCTTTCTGTTTTCCTTCAAGCAATCGTTATGATTTTAATATGTCTAAATTTTGAGTTTAAGTTACAATAAGATATTTAGTTTGAGTTCTGTGTTATGATGTTTTAAATGAATGATTTTACTTATAATTTAAATTTGTTTTGAAATGCTCCCGGTGTAATGAAGTTTAATCCTGTTTTAAAGAGTTGTTTTAATGATTCACTTTGTTAATTTTAAACAAAGTTTGCTCTGAATATTAACCTCCTCAGTCCTGAGACAAATTTTACGAAGCATTACAAAAACCAGTTTAAAATTATTATAAAACATCTCGAAAGATACATCAGTGTATATGTCGATGATTCTAATATGCATGCATTTATTTTTGCATGCAAGTGTCTAGATGTAAATTTAACAGTTGCAGAAGCTGTTAAATTACTTTAAAGGATATTTTTTAGTGTCGCCTCTAGTCGAGATCAGAACGGAGGAGGTTAATTAATTGAAAACTGTTATAAAAGTATTTTAAAAGAAGTTTACATTGTTTGAAATTAAGTTTAAACCTTAAATGCATAGGATAGAACGCGTTCCAAAAAATGCGCAATTCAAAGAATCAGAATTCATACCAGAAAAATCTAAATAGTAAATTTTTCTTTATTTAATTACGCATGGTCTGTCATTAAATAAAGTGAAAATTGCTCTTTTAAATTTCTGGTGAGAATACGGAGTATGTGAATAAAACTCCCAATAAATCGGGAACACTTATGGTATCGTAAATGATACAATATGCATTTAACACTAGAACCGCGGAGACGGGTCATTTTGACCCGTACGCAGTGAAATGATGTCGATTCGAACCAGATAAATCTTCTTAAAATAATTTACATATAAGCTGCACAAAAATTATTTAAAATAAATAACTTAAATAGGCGTAAATAAAAATTCTGATGTGAATTATTTTTATAAAATTTGGGCAAAATTTCCCGCGGTTCTAGTGTTAAGGATTAAATAAAGAACTGTCGTCATCAATTCTTGACTTTTTGATACCTCAAAGTTCAACAAACAGCTTACAGGCATCTTCCAAAGCGTGTTTATGTAACCGTGCTTATATCAGTATAAGAGTATATTAGATCGGTATTGATACAGGCTAAGATAAGAGGTTATGTTGAATATGAAGAGTCCTAAATTAGTCCCATTAACCCCATTTCAAACCCATTTGTGCGTGTTAAGAGGGGGGACGATAGCAAAATTTATTGAAGACGGCGATATTGCAGGTACAAATCAATAAACTTGGAACTTCATATTATTCAAATTGGCAAATAGATATGAAATACCTATTTTTGAAAAAGAATGATTTAGGTCATTTTCCCCAGATTTTACGCTCTTCTGAGATGTACTATAGAATGTTTACGTTTAGCAGTTTTAATGGATACTGTAAAAACGGAAAGTGTTTACAACTAAAACTATCAAAAATGCAAAAGTTCATAGTTCTGGCGAAATACATACCATTGAATTATATCATCAAAACGAACATCTGTTTAAAACGGAATTTTTCATGGATGTTTTGGATTTCTTCTTAGCTGTTTTTACAGTTGTATCCATGATTCAGTAAAGCAGTTCATCATTCGGGGAAGATATCCTGACCTCGTGGACCCTCCCCCCCCCCCCTCCTTAACTATACCACAACGTACAATTCTCGCTATTAATGGAAAGTGCTGAAGAGAATTTTCAATTGAGGTGAATGTATTTCTTAACTAAATTACATTTTGGCATCAATGCTCTTAATAGATACAAATCTATATATCATATACAAGTGCTACTTAAAAAATTAAGATAATTTTTCGATTGTAGTTTCGAACAGGTGAAATTGGGTTTTGAATTATGTAATGAATTTTTATATGTTTGAATTCGACATAATATTTCAACTTAATAAAAGGTGCAGTTTTGTTAAATTATTCTAAATGTACTAGAAAGTGTTTTATAATCTATGTTTGACGCATGATTTTTCTCTTCCTTGTTTACCCATGTAAGAAATTAAATTATAAACAAGAAACTATGCGTATTATCTCAAATCTTCTCTTCTCTTTTAGATTACTTATTTGTTTACGACTTTTTGGATAACAGCCAAACTTTTATTGAATAAATTTAAAAGGGTCATATTAATTATCAAGCGCGGCATCCATTGCGAAAAGAAGATGCATATATACATGCACACATACTAAACAGATTTCTTTTTTCACTTAGGCTCCATAACGTCTATACAAAATCAAAAACAATTTTGTCACGTAAATGAATAAATTATAGTGGAAAAGAATTCTTTTATTTTTTGTTTTTTAGTGAGTGACTTGGCACTGGAACTCAGAAAGCTACAGCTAGCTATTATAAGTACAGCTGATGAAATGTAAATGATAACGAAATATCAGCTGGTCACCAAAGTAACTTTGGCGGTCGTTGGAGAGGTTTGCTATATTTGGCAAATACTCCGCTTAGTTTGGCATGAAAAGAATTCGCTTCAATATACAGATCAAAGATTAAAAAGGTCAATCATCATATATTAAACAAATTGGTTTTTAATCGGAATTTTAAAAAGAAATTTTAATTAAATTTAAAGGAGAATGCATATACAGTGAAATCTCCAAATAAGGGACACTCCGAATAAGGGACACCTCTATTTAAAGGACAAAACCTCCGGTCCCAGTCCCAAGGTATAGGACGTGTAATGTATTTACCTCTGAATAAGGGACGCTTGAAAATGAGATTAAAGGGACTGGTTTTTGAATTTCAGATAATGAAGTAGTCTTTGATGAAAATAAAAATATAGATTTTTGTAACCTTATCAAACAGACAGACAGTCATATTGTTACAGAGGCGTACGACACAATTTACGACCATTTATTTACCCAGAATTCTGATTCGACATCAATGCCTTTATCCGCATTGAAAGTAATGCTGCAAATTGTAAGAATGATTCTGAAATTGGAGAAAGAAAGAAAATTTTGAAATAATGAACTTTACAGATGCTTTTAGGCTGTTCTCAAATCAAAAAATGGCAACTTTTTAGAGATAAGTTTTAATTTATTTTTATTCGGAAATGCCTGAAGCTAGCAGGTGTTGTTCAAAAAATGTGTAATCGACCACTTTTTTTTTTTTTTTTTTTTTTTTTTTTTTTTTTTTTCAAATGCAATAGATTTTACAGAAAATATTTACAAAGTGGACGTTTTGAACCAAATTTCCATGCGAAAGAAGAATAACTACTCAAGAAAGGGTAAAAAAGTCTTTGTCACGTGATCAAAATCGCATATAACTCAATAGGTGATTTATTTATTAAAAAAATGAAAACACAGTTCAATTCCAAATCGCTTCCATATTGAAATTATAGTCAAGCGTTCCAATTTTATATTTTTCCGTTGAAAATGAAATTTTAACTTAAAAACATTTTAAATAAAAAATAAATGAATTCTGAGTCAAAACGTTTTCCGCTTGCTGAGTAGGGCAGTGTAGAGATTTGTTGTCCTAAAATATGCAAAGCGTTGGAATACTTTTTTTTTTGGGGGGGGGGACAGGGCTGAAACTAGAGGGGGGCAGAAGGGGCACGTGACCCCCGGGCGCAACCAGAATAGAAGGTGAAGGGGGTGCCAAATTAAGATTTTGTTTGGTGTGTTTGATACAAAGAATGCATATATGTGGAGGGTGGGCACCAAAATCCATGTTTGGCCCGGGCGCGAAAAATGCTAGTTCTGGCACTGGGGGGGGGGGGGGGGGTAGGTGATATTGGTGGTATTAGAGAACTGTAAATATGGTAAATGAACACTTCAAAGATTTCCATAGAAATATTGAAATTTGCAAAACAATCCTTTTTGACTGATTACTTCAAGTAATTTTTTTTCAAATGTTTTTATACTTTTGTATGTACATAATATGCATAGAAAATACAAATCAATAATTCTACAAATAATTTAATAATTTAGTAATTAATGGAAAATTTTAATTAATTCATTCATTTTCTTCCTTTTGTCTGATTTACGTAATTTATACACTTCAGATACATTTAAATTTAACCTTTGATGCTTTGTTATTTTTATATCCTTCTGAATTAAAAATAATGTAAAAACTCCGAATAAGGGACACCTTTATTTAAGGGACAAAAGTTCCGGTCCCATAGGTGCAGTGGCCTAGCTAACGGGGGGCGGAGGGGGGCGGTCCGCCCCGGGTGTCACCCTCTAAGGGGTGAAACGAAATCTTTATTTGCATATATATGTCAGACATGCTACTTTTCCGCGGAAACGCGGAATTCCGCTTTTTGGCGATGAATTTTATTATCCTTGGGATCGATGCAAATATGCATTAAAATTTGTTGACATTTTTATTGGGGGGGGAGGAGTAACGGAAGAAATACGACAAAAAGCGAGTACAAACCGCACCAAATGAAGCAAATTTCTTCAAAGCAATGCAGGAAAAGCGCAAATTGCTCCAAAGTATCTGAAGGAAAAAAGGAAACCTATCAAACGGTCGCAGAAAAAATACTATTTTCTTCTGAGGATCGCGGGAGATAACGCAATTTTTGTGAACAGGTTGCAGAAAAATACTCAAATCTCGCCAAAGAATCATGAAAAATGCTCGAATTTATCAAAAGATCATGCAAAATACGCGCATTTTGTTGAAAAATCGCGGAAAAGAGACGAATCTTATCGAAATATCGGAGAAATACGAGAACTTTGACGAAAGAACGAGGGAAATATGCGAATTTTCTCAAAAGATCGCGGAAAATATATCTATTTTGTAGAAAGATCGCAGAAAATAAATCTATTTTGCAGGAAGAACGCGGAAAATAAATCTATTTTGTAGAAAAATCGCGGAAAAAATGCGAATTCTGAGGAAAGATCGAGAAAAATACGCAAATTTTGACGAAAAATCGCGGAAAATATGTAAATTTTGACGTAAGATCGCGGAAAATACGTGAATCTTGAGGAAATATCTCGGAAAATACGCGAATTTTGAGAAAAGATCGCGGAAAATACGCGAATTTTGACGAAAGATCGCGGAAAATACGCAAATTTTGACGAAAAATCGAGGAAAAAACGCAATTTTTGATTAAAGATCGTGGAAAATATACAAATTTTGACGAAAGATCGCGAAAAATACACGAATTTTGACGAAAAAAGTGAGAAAAATTGCAGATTTCGCTAAAAGATCATGGATAAATGCAAATTTAATTGAAAAGACCGTGGAAAAGTACGATTTTCTTCAAATGATCGAGAAAATATGCTAATATCATTAAAAAAAATTTCAGAAAAACTCAAATTTCGTTAAAAGTCCGTGGAACCGTGAAAGTTCAGCTTTTTCCTTGCTGAGCCTGTAGCATGTCTGTATATATATATATATATATATATATATATATATAAATATATATATATATATATAGTCCAAAAATTTTAAAGTTTTGAGTGAACTTAAGTTCACGAAAAATCCACATGATCAGCGCTATAGCTGCAATAATCACGTAAATTATGTATATAGCACTTGAAGAATAATGTGTAACGGCAGATCCAAAGTCCCGTGCCATAATGAAAAATGATATCAAACTATTAAACTTTAAAGGAAATAAAAACGAGTAAGAAAAACAGTATAAAGACAATATAAAAAGGCTGTGGATCTCATCAAAATTTAATGAATGCATTGAATTAAGCATAAACAAGATGTGCTACTACCTGCTTTTAGAATATCAAAAAATAAATTTATTAATATGAAATTTAGATTTAAACATCAGGACATCAAACTGGCAGTTCATGTGAAATTCACCCAAAAGTGTTGAATAGGTTCGCTTAATAGAGTGCGGACGGAATGGACGAGCGGTCTAAGGCGCCAGATTTAATCTCTGGTTCTTAAAGAAAGAGATCGTGTGTTCGAACCCCACTTCTGACATACACGTATGATTTGCAATATTTTTTTCTGTATTATAATATTAATTAACCGACTTCAGAAAATCATTAATACTTAACTAAAAAGAGAAAAATAAACTTTTCTATCAAAAATTGAACCGACTTCAAAACTACTGCAAAGTGAAAAATAATTTCCTTATATAATTGTAATAAGAAATTAAGAGCGTGTATTTATCGTGCGTATTATTATATTTATGTACATTTATTTGATTTTTTGGAGTCGGTGCCAGGACAACGTCTGTCGGGTCCACTAGTACAGTATAAGTTTACAAAAATTTTGTTAAAAAATCAAAATAGGTTTTTCCACAAATGTATGGACTTTAAATTTTATTTGTAATAACATAGAATTGTGATTAAAAGAATATGGCGGATTTTTTTTTTTTTTTTTTTTTTTTTTTTGGGGGGGGGGGGGGGGTGACATCATCGTGGTCAGGGGTGACACCATTTACATCCGCCCCGGGTGTAACCCCTCCTAGCTACGCCACTGCATAGGTGTCCCTTATTCGGAGGTTTCACTGTATTGTTTAATAGCTGCAGAAAAATAAAAATATAGGAAGTGTAATGTTGAAGTTCTATCATGTCGACAGAAGATTATTCCGTGTGAAATCAACCAGTGCACTGGCCATTGATAACTCAAAACTGATCATGATAAGAATTCGTTACAATATATAGATCAATGATTACAAAAAACAATCATCATAGATTAAACAAATTGGCTTAATCGCAATTTTAAAAAGAAATTATAATTAAATTTAAATGAGAATGCATACATTGTTTAATAACTGCGAAAAAATAAAAATATAGGAAGTGTAAAGTTGAAGTTCCACCGTGTCTATAGAATTATTCCGTGTGAAATCAATCAGTGTCCTGACCATTGATAACTCAAAACTGATCATGATAAGAATTCGTTACAATATATAGATCAATGATTACAAAAAAAAAAAAAAAAAAAAAAAAAAAAAAGTATCATAGATTACACAAAGGGGCTTAATCGCAATTTTAAAAAGAAATTATAATTAAATTTAAATGAGAATGCATACATTGTTTAATAACTGCGAAAAAATAAAAATGTAGGAAGTGTAAAGTTGAAGTTCCACCGGATCTATAGAATTATTCCATGTGAAATCAATCAGTGGCCTGATCATTGATAACTCAGAACTAATAATATTTTGCAAAATGTATCCTTTTCTAAAAACGAATCTGAAATTGTACGTCAAACACGGCAAATGAGGAAGCAGGACGTTTCGGTCCCGCCATTTCGGTCCCGCCGTTTCGGTCCCGAGACATTTCGGTCCCGAGACGTTTCGGTCCCAAGACATTTCGGCCCCAAGACATTTCGGTCCATCGCCATTTCGGTCCCGAGACATTTCGGTCCCTGGACATTTCGGTCCCTTCTCCAGCAAGCTGAAATTTTGTGCACGGGAAATATCTGACATAATTTTATAGGGAACATTTTAGAGTGTTGAATTCAGGGGCGGGTCATTCCCCCCGGAGCTATCAAATGCCCCCCCCCAGAAATTTTGAGATTTTGTGTTTTCAGTGGTAAAAAAGTGCAATCCCCCCAGGACTCTATTGAATCCCCCCCGGAGCCATAGAAGTCCCTCCCAGAGAAAATTGTCTGAATTCAACACTGTTAAGAAATATTTTTACGCATTGTTACAGTGTTGCATTATTATGTTTAATTAATTATTACATTACGTTACTAACTGGTTTTTCAAAATAATAATAATAATAATAATAATAATAATTTCCTTTTTTGAAATAAATAATAATTTTTGAATAAAAACTTACGGTGATGAATAATTGCTATAAATTAAATCTCAAAACAGTTAGTGATTTTAAAATTAAAATGAAATTAATATTTAATTAAATATATGTATTTTTAATGAATCTTTAATTAAATTGATAAAATTGTTAATACGCATTTAGAATTTTACGTTAAATAAACTCAATAAATAATCTGTTTTATATTCAATTTATCATTATGTTTTGTAGTAGTTATAAACTGAAACTTATTGTTTACCTGTTTATTTATTTTATATTTAAAGTTACTGAAATTTAAAACCATTAATTCAATCAATAACAAAATTAAAATAAGAATTTTCAATTTTTTTTCTGTGAAAGTGAGAGCGAAAAGGTAATGCAAATAAATAAATAAACGATAAATTAAAAAAAAACTTAGTTTTGTCAGTTAAAAATTGAAAATAAAATTATTTAAAATAATAGTTACATTATTATATAAAGTTAAAAATAATCATTTTATTACAAAGAAATAGGCCCACTTTCAATAAAATTAATTCACAAAAATTGTCTTCATAAAGTGAAAAAACTAAAAAAAAAAAAAAATTGCAATTAATATTTATTACATAAAAAAAAGTCGATGGAGCATTTTTATTTTTTAAACAAAAAATTTTCGTAGCACGCCCAGTTACGAAATCACTAATTTAAAGATTCTAAGAAAGTGTGCTAAAAGAATCAATCAAATATGTATTTTAGTTTTTTGTATAGATAAAATACCTAATACAAAGAATATACGATAAAACTTAAAATATTCATTCTGTTAAATAACAATAATAAAGACAGTGTAAAATTATATAACATTATTTAATCAAATTTTCAACTCGCTGTGATTTTATTATCATGAGTTACAATAGATTAAACTTATTGGACTATTATATTCAGCTTTGTATAAAATTTGAGGGAAGGGGGGGGGAGGAGAATAAAAATATTAAAAAAAGCCCGAACAATGTTGAGCTTACAGCGTTTAGTAGGCCTCTGATAGTCAGAAACCACGTTATATGGTGGCCGGTAAAGAAATAATAAGGGACCGAAATGGCCAGGGACCGAAATGTCCCGGGACCGAAATGTCTTGGGACCGAAATGGCCAGGGACCGAGATGTCTCGGGACCGAAACGGCGGGACCGAAATGTCGTGTACCCGCAAATGAAGTGTCGTTCGTACTATAAATCTATGCATACATAAAATAGTTTGTCCTACTGACTGATAATCAACGCATAGCCCAAACTAATAAAGGTAGAAACATGAAAATCGTGGACAATGTACTTCGTATGATGTAAGCGTGCACTAAGATGGGATTTTTCAAAAATTCCCTCTCTAAGGGGGGCAAACGAGGGTCGAAAATTCTGGAATATCGTCCTATATCTCGACAGCCATTTAACGTAGCAGCGTGAAATTTCAGAAAATAAATCTACTAAAAAAATAATTACACATGTTTCAGCGATTTTAGATAATGCCCCCCTGAAGGGGTTAAAAGGTAGGGGGGTCGAACAATTTAGAACATTACGCATATCTCAGCAGTCCTATTAAGTAGAAGACGGCGGTAAATATATCTATTAAAAAAATAATTAAAGACGGGTTAAGGCGATTTTAAAATTTGCATCCCCGATGGAGTTAAATTGGGGGTAAAATATTCCAAACTTTTTTTGGACCCTGACATATCATCGGAAAATCCTCGGACCGCTCTTTCATATTATGAACTTTTCTTCTCGCACTCCAGTTTTTCATCCGGGGGCGGTGTTCGAAATTATTTGAAATTGTAGCATTTTATGGGATGATTTTAAGGTACAGATGGGATTTTTTATGGGGCCCTCTGATAAACATTAGTTATAATATTTGAAAATTTGAAACAGAAATTAAGTTTTTATACTGTTGAGACGTGATAGTTGAAACCCTGGGGGAGAGGGCAATTTTATATATTTCGCGTTCACCCCTCATGTGACGTATCATTGGAAAGCTCTCTGACCGTTATTTTAGATTATACACCTCCAAAGCCTCAGAGATATTTCGCCATATTTCAGCAGCAGCTTTAAGTAGAAGATAATTCAAGATAACACACGTACAAAAAATATAGTTACTTCATATACGTATACACTATATTGCCATTGATTATTGGACACTTGCGATTTTAGACATTTTACCAAATATCTAGAAAATTACATGAGGAATCATCTCGAAACTCTTACTGTATAAATATAATAGTATACTTCACACATCTCCGTGAAGATTTTTTACCGAAACTCCATAGGGGACCGTCAACAAATTAAAAAAGAATGAATATCTTTTGAATAACCCTGTCAAAACTAATGTTGCAAAAGCGCTCAAACTCTAGATTATGATTGAATGCCTTATTGTAATACACTGTGTTCATTTTTATGCAAATAGCATGCATATTCGCAGAGTAATTAAGGTTTTTATAAAAATGGTCCCAAATTTTTCCAAGTTTTTCCCTTATAATTTTCAGAGTTCTTAATATAAAATAATATTTTTTTCAGAAAATATGACAAACAACATTGCACACAGTACCCTGTACTCAGAATTATAAAATAATAAAAATTGAATGAAAAATGAGTAGGTTTACTAAATAATTTTTTACTGCGCATGCGTTAAAGATATCAAAATTTCATTTGCATATTATGTTAGCTAAATGTATAAAGCAACTTTTGTAAAAGTCTCAAAATAATAGCTTGAAAATTCTGAAAGTAATCGTCTATAGAAAAAGGACAAAATCCGTTGTTTCCAAAATGAAGCAAAAAAATGAGGGATTTTATGCAAATGTAGTAGTACATCCCGTATTGTGTATTCTATATTGACACTAATCAATGAATATACGGATACAACCCCTTTTGTTTTTGTTTCATTTTGAGAATAACGGATTTTCAACTTATTCAATTGACGATTATTTTCAGAATTTTCAAGTTATAATTTTGTGACTTTCACAAAAGTTGCTCTATACATTTAGCTAACATAATATGCAAATGAAATTTTGATATCGTTGACGCAAGCGCAGTAAAAAATTATTTAGTAAACCAACTCATTTTGTATACAATTTTCATTATTTTTTAATTCTGATTACAGGGTACTGTGTGCAATTTTGTTTGTCATATTTTCTGCAAAAAATATTATTTTATATTAAGAACTTTGAAAATTATAAGGAAAAAACTTGGAAAAAATTAGGGACCATTTTTATAAAAACCTTAATTACTCTGCGAGTGTGCATGCTATTTGCATAAAAATGAACACAGTGTATTACAATAAGGCATTCAATCATAAGCTAGAGTTTGAGCACTTTTGCTACATTAGTTTTGACAGGGTTATTCAAAAGATATTCATTCTTTTTTAATTTGTTGACGGTCCCCTACGGAGTTTCGGGAAAAAATCTTCACGGAGATGTATGACTTATACTATTATATTTATACACTAAGAGTTTCAAGATGATTCCTCATGTATTTTTCTAGATATTTAACAAAATGTCTAAAATCGCAAGTGTCCACTAATCAATGGCAATATAGTGTATACGTTACTTCAGTCATTTTAGAGCTATTTTGTTTATAACATCGCCTTTGAACAGGTTATGTAAGATTACATCAATTAGACAACAATTATAGATGTTTGATCAGATTTTAAGGTTTTTTTTAAAATATTTACTAGATGTACTTCGTTTGATTCAAGTTCCCTTTAGGGCAACCGACCAGCGTAACGGGAGAATAGTTTTTATAAATATTCAGATGCTTGTGCAATAGTTGTACTCTTAATGAAAAAATGCACGAATACAGAGTTTATTACAATTATATATATTAAATTCAACAATATCTAAATAATAAGACTAAATCTTAAATAGTTCGTAATCACCATGGCAATTTAGAATCATTACTTATCATGGGATATCACTGAATTAGTTATGTATAATAGGATTTCATAAAGTAAAGTAAGGTTTTTATTAACCCTTCAATCTATTAACATCTTCCTGCTAATAAATCCTATCATATGTAATTAAGTCAATGATATCCCATATAGGTAATGATTCTATTTTGCCATTTTCATTGCATCCTATTTAAGAGGGAATCATATCTTTTCCGTATATTCCGATTTTAATACCTATATAATCGTATTAAAATTTTGTTTTCACGCTTTTTTGCACAAGAGGGCAACAGCTATTATACCAAGATTTGAATATTAATAAAATTAGATATAGCGCGAATGCACTTCATTTGCCACGTTTGACTTACAATACCCGACTTGTTTATTTTTTTTATTGTTAGGAAATGCATGGAATTTCCAAGTGTTGCTATTCAGAAACTTTGTAATCGAAAGACTTTTCCATTTTTTGTAAATGCAAAAGATCTTTCAGAAAATACTCTCAAAGCAGACATTTTGTACGAAATTTCCACATGTTATACCAGGAAGCACGAGAAAAACCGGATTTCACATGACCACAGTTTCTTATAACCAGAATATAGTCGTAAAAATAACAGAGATAACAGAGATCCCTCAACAGAAGGTATATGGCGTATAACCTCGTATACCCTCCACTACATTTCTGCTTATTGCTCTATAAAGAATTTATTTATCAAAAAATGGAAAACTCATTTCGATTCCGAACCGCTTCAACAGTTAGACCTGAGGATGTTATACTTTTATGTTAAAAAATAAATCAGAAAGTTTGTCAGAAAGTTTCGCATTGTCGAGCAGACGATTTGAAAACCGCCTTAAGATATTACCATATTCGATTCTAGACACACACGAGGAATTGTTTAACGAAGTTGTCGCTGGCCCTTGACGTTTTCATAATCTTCTTCTGGAAATGATTATTTTCCGAAATAATGATAATAATAATATGGAATACTTAAGCAGAAACCTCTTGTCAGATGGTTCCAATTGAATTTCCATTTCTCTCAAAATAGCTTGCAACTATTTGGCATCTAAGACGCATTAAAACTGAAATAGTAAATATTTTTTAAATCAATTTCTAAAGAAAGCAAGAAAGACAAAAAAGCATGCGTCAAACATAGATTATGGAGCTCTTTCCAACACTTTCAGAATAATGTAACAAAACTGCATCGTTTAAAAATTTAAAATATTATGTCTAATTTCACCATACATAAATTTATAAAGCATTTCAAAATCGAACTTCACTGTCACCATCTACAATCGGAAACGTATTCGAAATTTTTAGCAGTCCTGTATAAAGAAATTTGTATCGATTAACAACATGAATTCTAAAATTTTTCATTTAAAACATACATATATTTCAGTTTAAAGTTCCCCTTCAGCAATTTCCTCTAAGGTGAATGGTATGCGAATACTTTTGTGCAGCCCTGTATATGAGGTATAGAATTTAAAATTAAACTAATTAAATTTAAAAACGCATACCAAATTTTAAAACGTATTCTCCAGCAATTATTAATCAAAGACAGTGCTGTAACAGATTTCTTTTGTGTCCCTATAAATTAATAAAAAATGCTATGAATGCTCTGTTTTAACATAATTGTAGAGAAATTCAGTGATTTATATCAGTTTCAATACATTTGATGTAGTATTATGTCATTAGATTACTCTACAAACAACTTTTCCCTATATATCATAATGTAGTCGAATTCTTTTGGGTGTCCCTGTGAATGAAGCATTGACAGTAAATACTTCATATGCAATACTAAATATGCTTTGGTGACCCTAAATAAGCTTTATCGATGCATGAAAATCCGAATGCATTTATGGGAATTAATGCCTGGACAATTGGCAAGACGGCCAGAGGGATAGACTTACAGATGGACAGACAAACTATATACATAAGCACTTTTCAACTTTGTTGGAAAGAGCAAAAAACTAAGTATTGCTTATATGTTTTTTATACTAAAATCGAAATTTTAAGTAATTTTGATTCATTATTATATGATACACTAATATATTGATACCTCGCGGAGTCGGGCAAAGCAGTTAATGATGCTCAATTTGCATGACAATACTTTGCTAATAAAATTTAATTTGAAATTGTATATACTATAGAATAATCTATACTAATAAAATAACAAATCGCTCTGTCTGTCTGCGTGTGTGTGTGTCTGCGACGGCTAGAAAAATCTACGGCACGTATGAGGCTCAAAATTTTTATGAGAGTAGCCTAATATCTCTCCTGATGTACCGAAAGCTCAGAATTTTAATTTTTTGATTAATTTCAGATATATTAATTACGAAGTAGAAATCACTTTCATCAAAAATTCTTTTTTTTAATGTTCGGGGAAAGAAATCGTTTGCACATGCGCATAAACTCGGTTTACGCACCTAAACGCATGGAACCATAAGGATCTATCTTTCTTCATGTCTAAACGAAAGAAGAAGCATTTTTCAGTGTTTTATTTCTGTTTTTGGATCATTTTGTTTAAATCCAAATCAACAAACTACTCGACGCAGTTAAACTTAACTGACATATTTCGAAAAATCGTACTTTTAGATCTCAAATGCTATAAAACAATTTGAAATAATGTTGCAGTTAACCCTTTAAAGGAGTCGTTTTTCCCAAAACCATTTTTCAACCTTTTGTCAATGTTCTTCCGGGGCGTAATTTTTAAGATGTAAACAAATCAAATAGTTGATTTTAAAGTTAAAACTTTCTTCTAACCGATGGTCTAATAGGTTTTTAAAAAATTGGATTTTAACCCTTTTAAATACAGTGGCAAAAGAAGGTCACTTTGCCACTCGCAGAGAGGATGATTTTTCTAAGCTAAAATTATCTTAACGTACATATTTCGACTCAATCTTTTAAAATCTTCTCAATAGACTAAATTTATATTACCTACAAAAAATTTGTAACGTTCGGACGGACGGATAGAAATATTTAAAAAAACTAGTCATTGGGGGCCACCGTAATACTTACCCATCATGGATATGCATAATATGAAATATGAAAATAAAACATGTGTAAAATATTTATAAAATGCACTGCAATTCCAAAATAAAATTTAAACGCAAATTTAAATAGTTTTAATATACATAGTCATGTTTTATTAATGAATTGCTGATGAGCCAAATTCGACAAATTATATAAAACGCCAAAATACTCAAGTAATACCGGATTGCGTAAAAGAAACATCCTTATAACTCTAAAAATAATAATCATATTAACTAACAATTTACTGCGTCGGATGAAGCGTCTTATTTCCAATTAAAATATATCTTTGAATTGAAATTTGATTGAAATACAGGGTCATGAAAAATCGAAGAATGTGGAAAACAAGATTACAAATATCTCGGCAATTAATAATTCGATCGACTTCGTTCTATATGCAAAATGTGTGTTATTTTACTGCCTTTTACTGCCATTCCTTAAAACAAAAAAATTCGAAAATTTTTATATACCTTTCATCAGAACGAATTTTTCGAGAGTCCGAAAAAAATAGTTCCGGATAATCGAGGTTGCTGATATTAAATAGGGTTCGTCCCATTCTTACATACTAACTACATACAAAATTTCAAGTCTCTATCTCAATTTGTTCGGGAGATAGAGCGTTTACAGACAGACAGACAGACAGACGGCAAATTTTTTTTTCTAAAAATATGTTTTTCGGAATCTCCACTATCTAAAACGTGTAAATCCGTCAAAAAAAATTTTCGATTTTCAAAACGATTGCAAGACTTACCCTATACTACGTATGATGGGTAAGTAAAAATAAGATGTGCGAAAAATTTGATGAAATCATTAAAAAACAGATCTTTTTCATTGTGGTTTTGACTTAGCAAAGCGCAATCCTATAGGTACTGGCAAACAATAAACATATCTTAAAGCTTTAAAACATTCTTATAATCTATGATGCAATCAGTTTTTAAAATATAAGATTTAATTTTTTCAAATACACCGGCAAAAGAAAGTCACCTTGCGACTCACGGATATAATAATTTTTCTACGCTAAAAGTATCTAAGCGTACATATTTCAGCGCAATCTTTTAAAAGCATCTCAATAAACCAAATTTACACCCTCTTAAAAGTTTTTGAAACGTTCGGACGAGTAGAAATATTTTTTTACAAAATAAAAGTGCGAAAAATTTGACGAAATCAATAAAAACCAGATCGTTTCATTGAGGTTTTGCCTTTGCAGAGCGCAATACTATACGCCCTGAGGAACCAAAAATATTTTCTTAAAGTTAAAATATCTTATATTCAATGTTTTAGCAATGCAATTTGTTTAAAAAAATGAGCTTTAATCTGTATACCGGCAACCCGATAACAAGACAAACACAAATCACATCCCGGCTCATGGAGAATTCATTTTTGCTACGCTAAAAGTAACTAAAAAATATCCGTATATTTTAGCACAATCTTTTTAGAGCCTTTCAATAAACCAGATTTACATTACTTTCAAAAACTTTGGAACTTTAGTATGGATAGATTTATTTTTTTACAAAATAAAATGTGAGAAATTTTTACGAATTCAGTAAAAATCTGAGTGTTTCGCCGCGGTTTTTTTCGCATTCGGTACGCATAGTTTCTAAAAAAACAAATTAAATAGAAAATAAAATACCAAACAGCATGTGCTTTCAATTCAAAAAATATAAATTTTGACAAAATGGACTAAAGATATAAAATCATAGAAATTTGAGTTTAATTTAAGGGATATTTAGAAAACAAATAACACATTTGAAAACTGAATGACACCACGGGCCTGGACAACGCCGGGCAGGTCAGATAGTATGTAATAAATTGC
>CAXHSM010001134.1:0-30246 GCA_964019185.1 Maratus speculifer
ACTCGTAAAATTTTCCGACAGCCTGTAAAAAGGAAGTTATTGATTCTCTCAGCTGATATACACAGAGTACACAGAAAAATATGGGAAGTAATAATTTCTGAACGTGCTTTTCAGGAGCAAAGCTGATGTTTTGCTTTACTTATTTCCGATATGGCCGAAATTTGACTTTCATATTGTATGAAAGTTTATTTTATTTATGTTGAATTTTCTCACATATTCAACTTCATATACGTCATTAGATACGTAAAAAAAAGTGTGTGTTTAGTAGAATTTCGTGTGCAGTTATTTACTTGTTATTTCTATATTTGAATGTTTATTAGAATTTCATAAGATTGTTAATAAAGTTTGATACGCATTTAAACAAAAGTTCCCGATTTATGAAACTATTCGTTACTCCCGATTACTCGTTAAATTCGATTTTATGTACAATTTTTTTTAATTCATAATTATTTGAAAGTATACAAATAGTACACATGTTTAACCTTTAACTGATGTGATGGAAAATGTAACATAACTAATGTGAAGTGGTCTGTGAGACCGTAAAAAACGTTTAAATAGTTTATATGGTGAAATAGTTTTACGATATGTAAAAAAAAAATAAAAAAAAATAGATAAATAAACCTATGTTCATCAAAATTTCGATATTATCATTAAACTATTTCATATTTTCGTGTTTTTTTTAATATGTTTGTAATTTATTAATAGCTATTAAAATATATCATTTTAATTCATTAGAAAGGTATATATCTTTGATCGAAAACAAACTTTACATTCTGAACATTGAATTTCATTCGCTTATCAAGATAGCTTATTAAAATAGCAAATAAAGCCTTTGTGCAAAAATGTTAAAGGATAGAAAACCAACGATTATAAATGCACAAATAAAGTATGAAAAGAGAGCAAACAGCTGTTTCGAATCTACTATCGAGATTCTTCTTCAGTGCTAAAACTCAGCGAGCTAGACAAAGCAAACTGAGCCAAAGTTTGCTTAGCTCAATTTGCTTTGTCTAGCTCGCTAAGTTTTTGCACTGAAGAAAAATCTCGATAGTAGATTCGAAACAGCTGTTTGCTCTCTTTTCATACTCTATTTGTGCATTTATAATCGTTTTTTTTTTATCCTTTAAGATAGCTTATTATTCTGCAAGGAGTTATTCCCACAATTCGTGAACCCATTCACTTCCAATTTGTTTTTAATTCAAATACTTCTTTCCGAGAGTGTTTTGTATTACAATTTTGTGGTACTTGCAATTAAAGTACATTAATTAACATAAATTCCAAAATATTCTTATTGGAATTTCCGGTGTTCCGGGTAGGGGCTGATTATCCAAAAGTCACGAGAAACACGAGCTTACCCTCTAAGAGAGCACCAAAAACATCTCAGAAATTGATTATATAATTTTTTTCATTTTTTATCTTTTTTTCTGGTGCGTTTTTATTTATTTTTGGAAGAAAACTTTGCCTTGTGTAAGAGAACATCTCGATGCTAATCTAAGTGCTGCTTCAGGAAAAAATATTTTTATTTGTGCTAGTTAGAAACGACCTGGGTAGTTAGCGAGCAACTGGGGAGCACTTAACAACTATAAATACCAAAACTTTCTGTAAAATATACAGAAAAAAAGCCTCCCTATATCCCCCCCCCCAAAAAAAAAAATCCTATATGAACTTGTTTGTGAATCACAAGAATAATATTAGAAGCATTTATGAGTTTTTGATGTGTGTCAGAATTTAGAAAACTTTTGCTAAATAAAAGCGTGTTCAAAATGATACTCTGCTTCCCTCAAATTCAGAGGTTAAGGTTTCTGTCCCTGCGAGCGAAGATCTCGCGAGCCAATTCTATTCCTATGGGGAAGTTTTTTTTTTCTAATAACTAGTTTGCATTTTGAAATTTTGATTTTTTTTTCATTAGATAGCCGAGGTTTCTCCCAACGTCACTTCTTCTTTACTTTTTCGATTTTGGTTGTAGATATTTTTTAAATGATACAATCATTTTTGGAACCAGTCTTCAAAGGGAAACATATGTGCAACCAAAATCGGAAAAAGTAAAAAAGGAGTGATGTGAAAAAGAACCTCAGCTATCCAATGCAAAAGCAAAAGCAAAAGCAAAAAAAAAAAAAAAAAAAAAAAAAAAAATAATAATAATAATAATAATAACAAAATAAATAAAATTAAAAATTAAATAAATAAAATAAAAATAAATAAATAAATAAGATAAAAATAAATAATTAATTAATTAACTAAAAATAATTAAAAATGTCGAAATGCAACCGAGTTATTAGAAAATAATCTCTCCATAGGAATAGCATTAGTTCGCGAGTGTCTTCGCTAGCAGGGACAGGAGCCTTAAGCTGTCCCTGGCTCCGGTGAAGAAATGTTCACCATGTGTCCATCCCACCGAATTCATCACTGTTACGCATTCATGGTGTTATTCGTTAATCTTTTTTCCCCTCGCTTCTGACAGTTTACTGTTAAAGGTATCTTTATCATTAACTAAAAATGCGATTTTTTTTTTTTTTTTTTTTTTTATTATTGATCAATACGGTTTTTTTATCTGTACAGGCTGTTCACGTGAAATTTTTAAGTCTCTGTTGCAGAATATAGTTCTTGAAGTAATTTTATAAAACACTAAGATTGTTTCTAATAATAATATCTGCCCACGTCTCATATTTTTCTGGAATAAATATTGTGTTATTCTAAGAATCGTTTTATCCTATATTCAATCCATACAAACTTAAAATCGAAAACATATGTTTGACTGGTTGGTGGATTGTGTTTATGACGGCCAATTGTCAACACAAGGGATATAGGCCCTAAGCGGGAAGGGGAGACCTCCGTGGGAGTATTTTTATGGGAACCTAACCTGTATTTACGCAAGGAAATCTAAGGTTAAAAAAAAACCACGGAAAACTTCGAACGATTAGGCCGACGAGCGCGATTGGGTTTGACACCAGCATCTCCCGTCAAACACTTTTAAAAGCAGAAGCTCTCGGCTATTGGTAGGGAAACATATGTTTGACGTAAATATAAAAGCACTGAATCTTTTAACAAGTTTTTTTTTTTATTATTCTCTCTCTATATATTTTGTTTCTGTCAGCTATCCAATACTTTTAATATTCGCTAACTATATATATTTTAATTCATCTTTTAAGAGGATAGTTTTATTAACTTTCTGACGCTTTTAACGAATATAGATAACATCCCAAATGTTATTAATACATCTGAAACTAAAAAGATCAACAAGTTTTCATAATATCGAGTCGTGTAACTTAGTGATAATCTATAGCATAATGTTATAATCACTTTCTCTGTTTGACTTTATTTTGCATGCATTACCACATGTACATCCTCTATCCTCCATTTCCTTTAGTTAGAATTCATTTTCAATGCTGGGAATGAAAACAGTGCCATATGAATGCATAAATAATACTTTGCGTTGGTTCTGGTGCGACACAGTTCCGTCTGAATACTAATTACATCAGCTGTCTGCTTTTATAAATGGATTTAAAATTGCAGTATCTTAGAGGTGATCTCTTTAAAATTAAGTGTTGGGAATTATGGCAAGTTTTCGAAGAGGCATAAGTTCAGTGATTATGGAAGTAGATTATGGAACTCCTTATTAGAGTGTAGGCTTACATTAAATTTTAATAGAACACATGTACTTAAATTAACTTAAAACTAGATGTAAGAGCTAATAGTGATAATTTGAAAAATATCTCATTATGTGATTAGAATTAAGGCAATATTATATAATGGCGATGAAGAATACTATTTTCTTTTAATTTTGAGATTAAAATGTATAAAAATGCATAAAAATTTTGAAGTATTGTTCCTTAAATATAAATACATTGAATCTTTTAACAAGTTTTTTATTCTCTCTCTATTTTTTCTTGTTTCTATCAGCTGCCCAATGCTTTTAATATTCGCTATATATATATATATATATATATATATATATATGTATATTAATTCATCTTTTAACAGGATAATTTTAATAACTTTCGGACGCTTTTAACAATATAGATAATATCCGAAGTGCTACTAATATTTCTGAAGCTATAATGATCAACAAGTTTTCAAACTATCGAACCATGTAACTTAATGATAATTTATAGCATAATGTTATAATCACTTTCTCTGTTTGACTTTATTTTGCATGCATTACCACATGAACATCCTCTATCCTCCAGTTCCTTTAATTAGAATTCATTTTAATACTGGGAATGAAAACAGTGCCATTATGAATGCATAAATAATATTTTGAATTAATATATTGATGAGACACAGTTCCATCTAAATACTAATTACATCAGTTATCTGCTTTTATAAATGAGTTTAAAATTGCAATGTCGCAGAGACGATCACTTTAAAATTGAGTGTTGGTAGTTATGGCAAGTTTTCGAAGAGACATAAGTTCAGTGATTATGGATGTAACTTATTACAGTAGAAATTTATATTAAATTTTAATAGAACAATTTCACTTAAAATAAATCAGTATGAGATATAGAGATATATTGTCAATATGAGAAATCAGTCATTGTGTGATTCGAATTAATACATAATCATATATGAGCGAAGTTAAATGATATATATATATATTTTTAAATTTTGAGATAAAAATATAACTTTTAATTTATTTATCTAAATTCAAACATTTATTTTGCATGTATTACCAAATGTACATCCTCTGTCTCCCGATTCCTTTAATTAGAATTCATTTTCAATGCTGGGAATAAACAATGCCCATATGAATGCATAAGTAATATTTTGCGTTGGTTCTGATGAAACACATTTCCATCACAGTACTAATTATATCAGCAGTCTATTTTTATAAATGAGTTAAAAATTGCAGTATCGCAGAGATGATCATTTTAAAACTAGGTGTTGGGAATTATGGGAAGTTTTCGAAGGGACATAAGTTCAGTGATTATTGAAGTAACTTATTAGAGCATAAGCTTACATTAAATTTTAATAGAACAAATGCACATTAACTCAAATCAGTGTGAGTTGCAGAGCTATATTGTGAATATGAGAAATCAGTCATTGTGTAATTCGAATTAAGACATAATCATATATAAATGATGATAAATACCAGAGTTGCCAAGTCTCCGGTTTTTTGCACACCACTATTATTTTAGAGAAAATCTGGTTACATTAAATCTCCGAAATGTTCCAATTAAATAAAGAAACTTTTTCCATATTAAATTACTGGTATCCAAAAAGCCGGAGACTTGGCAGCTCTGTAAATACTACTTTTTTAGATAAAAATGTAATTTTTAATTTATTTTTCTAAATTAAAATAAACAAGCAAAAAAAAAAAAAAATAATTTTAACTCTATGTATACAGCAATGTGTCAGTGAAATCTCTAATATATTAGACAATGGTTTGCCCATTTCTTTAGTTTGAATGGGATTTATATTATTAATATCTGCTCTATTTTTCAAGGATAACTTGTTCATCAAAAAAAAAAAAAAAAAAAAAAAAAAAAAAAAAAAAAAAAAACTCGGAGCGTTTTCTATAATTCGGCTCCTATAAATTGCAGAGACTTGATTCTTCATTTTTTTAGTTAATTTCTTGACGTAAATTTTGTGGAAAAAGCTTGCAAACTTAATGACTGTAGTAATTACTAAGATTTAAAGTAATTCTGTATTTAATAGATTATTTGTTTGAAGTAAATTATAAATTCCATAAAAAATAAATTATAGAAAGTAAATTGCGTTTTAACAACAATGAACTTCGTTAAAAAAATTTTTTGTGAATTAAAAAAAAAAAAAAAAAAAAAAAAAAAAAAAAAAAAAAATGGATAAAGAGAGGGGGGAGGCGAATAGCTCACGGGTTATTAAAAATAGTCATGTAAATTCGTGACATAACCATACTATAACCATACCCTATGACCATTATGAAGTATCGTTTCTTATCCTGGCTAATATAATTTATAAATGTTTTGTTTGAAACTGCAAATAAAAGAAAAAAAATAAGAATGGAAAGAAAAGAATCATGACAAATAGGTGGTGAAAAAAAAAAGAACAAGGAAAAATATTCTGTCAAAGTTTTTTGAAAAATAAGTCGACACAGATGCAGACGAATAAGCTTGAACAAAAAAGAATACAGTTAGATTAGAAAAATACGTTTAAAATTACTACAATTCCATATTTTTTCCTTGTGTGTATTTTCATTTTTAACACCGTCAGATTCTTTTCTGCTAGACTGAAATTTTCTATTTAGTTTCAAGTTTTACTTTTTTTAAACATATTTCAGAAGTTCTTGAACATTAGATTTAGATCTTATTTTAGAAGTTCTTTTTTTTTTATTTAAAAAAATGGTTTTTTTTCTTTGATATTGTATATTTACACGTAACCAGATATTCTTGTTTTCTTCAATATTTTGTATTTACACGTTTAAAAGTATTCTTGTTTTTTTTTTTATATATATATATATTTAGCATCTATACGTCTAACGGATCTTCGGTATATGTGGAGAATTTTTTTAATTAATCCATGTGGCTCTTACTGATACAAATTTTAAATACTGAAATCTTATTCCTTTGAATGATTTAGTCTTTAATTAATCAAAATATGAAGCGCTTACTCCAATCACTATTTATTTTTGAAGTTTATATATTTATTTACTTTGCCTTATTTTTGGCAAAAGCGATTGGCGTTAAGTTATATTTACCGACATCAACCCGATGAAGAAAGAATTCGTTCTTCTAAATCTATTACCTTTCGTGTGCTTTAACTATACTTTACAAACCATCTATATTTTAATTTTGTTTATTACTTTCCCATCATATGTTGAATAGGGTAAGTCTTGCAACCATTTTGGCAGTCGAAAAACTTTTTTGACAGATTTATACGTTTCAGACACTGGAGGTTCCAAAAAACATATTTTTAGAAAAGAAATTTACCGTTCATCTCTCTGAGTGTCTGTCTGTCTGTCTTCCGTAAACGCTCTATCTCCCAAACAAATTGCGATAGAGACTTAAAATTTGGTGTGTACTTAGTGTGTAATAATGGAAAGAGGCCTATTAAATATCGGTAACATCGATTATCCGAAACTATTTTTCTCAGATTCTCGAAATATTCGTTCTGATATAAGCTACATAAAAGTTTTCGAATTTTTTTATTTTAAGTAGTGACTGTAAAAGATAATAAAAAAGTATAAATTTTGCATAAAGGATGAAATTGATCGGATAATCAGCTGTCGAGATATTTATAACCCAATTTTCCACACTCTTCGATTTTCATGACCCTTTCATATTTCAATTCAAATATATATTTTATTTGGAAATGAGACACTTCATCCGAATCAATAAAGTGTTAATTAATAGCTTTATCATTTTTGGAGTTATAAAGATGTTTTTTACTACTTGATTGTTATCTCGACCAAAAAACTCTCGCCTAACTATAAGATTAAATACCAATAATAGCTTATCTTAAATGTTACATGCACTTGGCATTAAATACGTTACATGTGTTTGTATATCATAGTTGATTTTTAATTTGATGTTTTTATTTTATTTTTATTAATCGTTTACTAATTGTTACTTTCGTTATTTGAAAAAAATGTAAATTTGTATAATTTACGAGTAGTTTGGTAATTTATATAATTTGTCAGAATGGGTCTACGTGATCAAGTAGTATCCTCAAATTCGAAACAGAGCATTATTATGTATTAAAAATATTTAAATATACTTTTAAATTTTAGTTTGGAATTGCAATGCATTTTATAAATAGTTTACACGTGTTTTATTTTTTACCCTATAGTATGCATATTCATGAAGGATTAGTATTACGGTGGCCCCCAACGGCTAGTTTAGTAAGGGGATGATTTTTTAAATATATTGATAGTTTTCTTCCTTTTCTGTCGTGTACGCGAAACAATTGAAGAAATATTTTTCTGATACAGTTGAAACATTTATGAAAATTCACTGTATCCTCATAGCTATCACAAATCTTAGCTGTCTTATCATTAAGTATCATTTAGAGAAAGGCTAATTAAACACTCTAAAAAAAAAGTAATTTTTTACAAAACTACTTTTGAAATACGGAGACTTTTTTGCCGGTTTAAAACATTGGAAAACGTTTCTGATAATTTCCGAATCCCACTGGTTTCTACATAATTTGGATTGCATACTTGCCAACCTCCGGCTTTTTTGTAATTCAAGGAAAGATACTTCGAACCTGAAAATTTGTAAAATTAAGTTTATATTGTATTGCACGTGGCTCTAATTTTCGGTCTGCTTAATTTATCTCGCTAAATATAATTTTGGTTCGAAGTATGTTTGTTTGATTTAAAAAAGCCGGAAGTTGACATCTATGGATGACTATTTTCATAACGTATTGAAAAATAAAGGAATTTTTTTTTTTTTTTTTTTGGAAAACCATGCGTCACTAATACGAAATTACACTAAATTTTTGCCAATGTATCATATATATCAGGAACCATTTCTGCAATTTGTAGGTACGTTCGTAATTATGTAAATACGTAGCACTCATAGTCATCATTCAATCTGTCCGTCTGTCTGCCCGTCCGCATATCAACACAAAAGCTAACCAACTGAATCGTTTGACAGTTAAAATACATAATTTTTACATAATTTTGTCGAGTCATTTAATTTTTTTAAAAAATTGGATGTATAGTTCAATTATAGGGACAATCAAAAGTATTCCATCAAATTACGATCAATGGGAAAAACAGTTCCAAGTGCATTTTGATGATGTTACATTTTTTCGAACATAATACAATTCATGTGCATCTATGAAATACATAGTAAAATATACATTTTCTACTATCTGTTGTGCAAAGGATATTTTTTATTAATATACAGGGCTATACAAAAGTGTTCTAGTACATAATAGTATAAGGGGAAACATTGTTTAGGGTGCATTTTAATTATTTTAAACTATTTCGCGTTTTATAAAATTGATATACGTTTCTGATGTTTCCTAAAAGCTAATTTCTGTATAACAAAAACAATCTAGTGTTTATAAGAACACACCAATGATTTTGCACAATGTTTTCTATTAGAAGTACCGTATATTTAAAAATCTTCATTATAATATGAACGCACCTCATTTGCTACGAATGACGTGCAACTTCCGACTTGTTTAAAATTTAATAATAAAAGATTCATTAAAGTTCTTAAAGCTATAATAATCAATATATATTCATGGCTTTAATTCAATAAGTATTCACTTTTGTTTAAAACTTTATTTTAAATATAACCTATGACTTCTAATTCATTTTAATTGACCTAATTTTGAATTCAGTACTATTAATGGCATCACTTCCATATTAATAGATAAAAATTTTTGCTCTTTGACATTCGGGAACATATATCATGCATTTAATATTCAGACAAAACTATCTGTCTTTATAAATGAGCTTAAAACTGCAGGCGATCATGTTATAATAGAATGTTAGAGAATTTACGGCCAGTTTTCGAAGGCAAGGCATAAATTTATTGATTATGGCAACAATGAATTATGTTACAGACTAACGTTAAAATCTGATAAGTGAGATAAAATTAAATAAACCAAAGGCGATATATTACTATTTTAGATATTAATCCAGGCAATAGAGACAGTTGGGGCTCTACCTACTAAAATTCATGGTAGTTCTGGAAAAAAGCTTACTTTTTATTTTTGTGGTCGCTGAATCCGAGTTTTTCAATTTCCCACCAAAATTTATCTCGGCAACTTTTTCCCCCAAATTTTGGTAAAAGCCCGTCTCCCACCCCCATATTTTTTAAATTCAATTTTTTTTATTGTTTCAGTGAAAAAGTATCTAAAAAATTTGAAAGGAGACAAAATTTGCAATAAATAAGTTATATGATATTATGACGTAGAATGAACGGAGAGGGAGGAGTCTACCCCCACCTAAGGCTTCTATAATAGGACCTGACGCATTCTCTTGGATTTGGCACCCGAATTGGTACCCAGTCGAAAAACCAAGCTAATTTCCACCATTTGGCAACCCCAGCTTTGACCGTAACCTTCGGAATTTTCGAGGGTTACGCTTCGGCGTGTTAGATTCATGCTGAACTGGGTACCAATAATCCCAAACAAAACGGATTTGCGTTAGTCTCTATTATAGGAGCCCTGCCCCCACTTTTGTGAACTAAGTTATGCAATTCCGCTTAACCACTCGCATCATTTGGGTTAGCTCCCTCGTTTCCCCACCGAATTTTCCCTATAAGGTTAACTTAATATTTTTTTGGTCGCGGAATCGAAATTTTAACTTCTCACCTAAATCCCCATCCCAAATTATGGTGAAATGATCCACAAAATAAGTTTTTAAAAACAGTTTTAGGGGAAAAGTTGTGAGGGAGTGACCTTTCCATAAAGGCACTCTAGTGTTTCTGAGATCGTGACGTCAATAAGTTAACATGTGTAAGCGTAAAAGCGACATCTATCCTTTCTTTTACTTTAACTTTCTAGAGTGTGTGTGCTCTTTCGGATTTTATAGTTAGCTTGCGGTTATTAGTAATATGTTAATGTGAAGTATCTCAGTTTGCAGCATATAAAAGCTTGGGTTTGAGTGAATGAGGTGTGTCTCTGGCATTAGCCAGCAGCCAGCGAGTGAGGTTCTCTGCCATTAGACAAGCGAAGTGAATTAGTGTTCAGCGAAGTGCTAGCCGATTGAAAAGTAGCAACGAAGCCTCCAGTGAGTGGAAAGAAGTTCCGACAGTTGACTTGAGAATTGGCCGGGGTAAGAAACCTCTTAGTTTCATTTGGATTGTTTGTGAATAAAGGATTACCCACAGCCACGGGCTGTTTAATTAAGCTTTATTTAGCAGATCAGCCAAGAGATAGCGGAAGGTATTAGTAGGTGCCCCGACTGAGCTAGGCCAAAGCTTGTGAGTATGTGTTTAGTTTTTTCATAGTCTTCTCAGTTGTGTAAATTTAAGACTTGCTCCACTTCCCTTCAGCCTTTATCGTTTCAATAAACTTTGTTATTTTATCCTAAATTACTGAGTATGTCTACATTTAACCTCCATCACGACCAACCAAACGTTACAAATGACGCTCAGCATGCATGTACGTTACAAATGGCGCCCAACGTGGGGCTTACCGTTACAAAGTATCTAGAAATTCAGAAAGTAGACTGAATTTGCAACAAATAAGATACATGACATTATGACGTAGGACGCACGGGGAGGGTGAGCCTATCTCCCAAGATACATCGCAGCGTTGCATGCACTAAGTTATGAAGTTCTGCTTAACTTATTTTGGAGATCATTTCACCAAAATTTGAGGGGAAGGAATTTGGTCAGAAGTACAAAGCGCCAGCGACCCCCCAAAAATACAGTAAGCCTTATAGGGAAAGTTCGAAGGGAAAACGCAAATGAAGTGAGTGGTTAAGCGGAATTGCTTAACCTTTTTCGGTGCATTACTCTTTAAAGTTGGAATTTAAAGAAAACAAATATGTGTGGCACTCGGGGATTGCCGCGGTAAAGCTATTGCATAGCATTTTTTATCCACTTATTCAAAAATACCGCGTCAATGTCTGCTGAAGTCTATCGAAGGATACCGCGCCGAAGTCTGCCAAACTCAAACGTCGTTAGCCGGAGTGTTAGGATTTTTTCTCGTTACGGAATTCCTAGATTCGGTCGCCGCGTTCAAAGCCCGCGATAATAGCTATGCAATAGCTTAATAAATTACCAAACAAAATTTGGCCGCGCTACGAAAATTAGATCGCGAGTTATAAGCATTTTAAATTTTTCGACCCACACAGTGGGAATCTCCTTTCACCAAAAATTAACAATATCTCATAATAAATTACCAAACAAAATTTGGCCGCGCTACGAAAATTAGATCGCGAGTTATAAGCATTTTAAATTTTTTGACCCACACCGTGGGGGGTCTCCTGTCACCAAAAATTAACACTGACTCATAATAAATTACCAAACAAAATTTGGCCACGCTACGAAAATTAGATCGTGAGTTATAAGCATTTTAAGTTTTTCTACCTTCACCGTGGGGGTCTCCTGTCACCAAAAATTAACACTGTCTCATAATAAATTACCAAACAAAATTTGGCCGAGCTACGAAAATTAGATCGCGAGTTATAAGCCTTTTAAATTTTTCGACCCACACAGTGGGAATCTCCTGTCACTAAAAATTAACAGTCTCATATTAAATTACCAAACAAAATTTGCCCGCGCTAGGAAAATTAGATCGTGAGTTATAAGCATTTTAAATTTTTCGACCCTCACCGTGGGGGGGGGGTCTAATGTCCCCAAAAATTAACACTGTCTCATAATAAATTACCAAACAAAATTTGGCCGCGCTACGAAAATTAGATCGCGAGTTATAAGCATTTTAAATTTTTCGACCCTCTCCGTGGGGAGTCTCCTGTCATTAAAAATTAACAGCCTCATATTAAATTATCAAACAAAATTTGCCCGCGCTACGAAAATTATATCGTGAGTTATAAGCATTTTAAATTTTTCGACCCTCACCGTGGGGGATCTAATGTCCCCAAAAATTAACACTGCCTCATAATAAAATACCAAACAAAATTTGGCCGCGCTAAAAAAATTAGATCGCGAGTTATAAGCATTTTAAATTTTTCGACCCTCACCGTGGGGGGTCTCCTGTCACCAAAAATTAACAGTCTCATATTAAATTACCAAACAAAATTCGACCGCGCTACGAAAATTAGATAGCGAGTTATAAACATTTTAAATTTTTCGACCCTCACCGTGGAGGGGGGGTCTCCTGTCACCAAAAATTAACAGTCTCATATTAAATTACCAAACAAAATTTGGCCGCGCTACGAAAATTAGATCGTGAGTTATAAGCATTTTAAATTTTTCGACCCTCACCGTGGGGGTTCTAATGTCCCCAAAAATTAACACTGCCTCATAATAAAATACCAAACAAAATTTGGCCGCGCTAAAAAAATTAGATCGCGAGTTATAAGCATTTTAAATTTTTCGACCCTCACCGTGGGGGGGTCTCCTGTCACCAAAAATTAACAGTCTCATATTAAATTACCAAACAAAATTCGACCGCGCTACGAAAATTAGATAGCGAGTTATAAACATTTTAAATTTTTCGACCCTCACCGTGGAGGGGGGGGTCTCCTGTCACCAAAAATTAACAGTCTCATATTAAATTACCAAACAAAATTTGGCCGCGCTACGAAAATTAGATCGTGAGTTATAAGCATTTTAAATTTTTCGACCCTCACCGTGGGGGTTCTAATGTCCCCAAAAATTAACACTGCCTCATAATGAATTACCAAACAAAATTTTGCCGCGCTAAAAAAATTAGATCGCGAGTTATAAGCATTTTAAATTTTTCGACCCTCACCGTGGGGGGTCTCCTGTCACCAAAAATTAAAAGTCTCATATTAAATTACCAAACAAAATTTGGCCGCGCTACGAAAATTAGATCGTGAGTTATAAGCATTTTAAATTTTTCGACCCTCACCGTGGGGGTTCTAATGTCCCCAAAAATTAACACTGCCTCATAATAAATTACCAAACAAAATTTGGCCGCGCGAAAAAAACTGGATCGCGAGTTATAAGCATTTAAAATTTTTCGACCCTCACCGTGGGGGGTCTCTTTTCACCCAAAATTAACACTATCTTATAATAAATTACCAAACAATATTTGCCAAAATACCAAAATTAGATCGCGAGTTATAAGCATTTTTAATTTTTCGACCCTCACCGTGGGGTGTCTTCTGTCACCAACAATTAACAATGTCTCATAATAAATTACCAAACAAAATTTGGCCGCGCTATGAAAATTAGATCGCGACTTATGAGCATTTTAAATTTTTCGATTCTCACCGTGTGGGGTCTCCTGTCACCAAAAATTAACACTGTCTCATAATAAATTACTAAACAAGTTTGGCCGCGCTACGAAAATTAGATCGCGAGTTATAAGCATTTTAAAATTTTCGACCCTCACCGTGGGGTGTCTCTTGTCACCAGAAATTAACAATGTCTCATAATAAATTACCAAACAAAATTTGGCCGCGCTACGAAAGTTAGATCGCGAGTTATAAGCATTTTAAATTTTTCGACCCTCACGGTGGGGGTCTCCTGTCACCAAAATAAATAAGACCACCAAAATAAACACTGTCTCATAATAAATTACCAAACAAAATTTGGCCGCGCTATGAAAATTAGATCATAAGAAACATAAGTTTGAGACTTGATATCCTAATATCTGAAAAATACCACGTCAATGTTTGCCGAAGTCTACCGAAGGATACCGTCCCGAAGTTTTCCGAACGGAAACGACGTTAGCCGAGTGTTAGGTTTTTTCGTTACGGATGTGTTAGGATTTTGCGCGTTACGGAATTTTTGGATTCGGTCACCGCGTTCAAAGCCCGCGATAAAAGCTATGCAATAGCTTAAAAATTAGGCAATCTATTTAGGCTTAGAGGAGTACGCAGGTATAATTTTGTAAAGATTGCACAAACCATTTTAATTATAGAACTGTTTCCGAAATGCAAGTACATCATTGATAAGCGCAGTGAGAAGAGCTTTGCGGTAAAACGCGTATTAGAATAAAATATTTTACCTATTATTTAAAAACAGTAGGAAATGATCTCATTGATGCTGTCATCTAAAACTCATAAGAAGGATTTAAAGTAGCCATTTGAGTAGTTTTTGAAATATTTACGCAGTTTTTGTGCCTCTAAACAGGGGGAACTTTAGGTGTTGCGGACCCGACAACGCTGCGCAAGAAAGGGATAACTGAGATCATGTAGCGCTGCGAAGCATGTTAAAAGGCAGGCTCTTCCCGCCTTGTTCATCCTATGTCATAATGTCATGCATCTTATTTGTTGCAAATTTTGTCTATTTTCTTAATTTCTAGGTACTTTTACCCTAAATTGTTTTTTAAAAAAACCTATTTGGGGGGGGGGGAAGGGTTGGCGGAAAGTTAAAATTCAGATTCAACGACTTAAAAAAAACATAAATTAGGCTTTATAGGGAAAGCTCGGGGGGAAATCAGGGGAGCGACCGCGAAAGATGTGAGTATGGTTAAGCAGAATTGCATAACCTAGTACACGTAGCGCCGCAGTGCAGCGGGGAAGGGGAGCCTCCCCTTTCCCTGTTTTTCCTGCGTTATAATGTCATGTATGTCATTTTTTGTAAATTTCGTCCAATTTCAAATATTTTAGATATTTTTTCACTAAAATAAACAAAAAAATTGAGTTTTCTTAAAGCGTGAAATATTAGTATATAAACTTGTTTTATTAGTATATTTATAAATGCAATTCCGAAATTCTATATATTTATATATATTTGGAATGCTTTTGGAATGAAAATAAAATAAAAAAGTTCGTATAATAAAATCGGACTAAATTTCTAATTTTAAGATGGCATGTAATATTATAAACGACTTGTTATTGTATAAAATAAAGGTACGTAAAAGATTCTAATAAAAATAACTTAGCCTTAAATTTCAATATTATTGATCTTAATAGTTTAAAAAAACATATTACAAACAAAAATTAAAATAAAAAGAATTTAGTCATAAAATATAACAAAACTGTAGGAAATTAAATTTCATCTTTTGGCATGAGTATGTAGCTTTATTTACATTAATAAATCAATTTTCATTCGTAAATAAAGTTTTTCTTAAAGGTAAGGAAATTGGTATTTGCTATTTCCCAGACAACTTCTTTTTCATGAAAATCCACATATTTTTTTCAATGCATCCAAAATTCAAAATAGAGCTGAAGTTAATCTATTTTTATATGTATCGTAACTTACCTTTTAACCCTTTTCGGCACGGACAAATTCTGTTCGTGAAATGAGAAATTATCGACTAACACTAGAATTTACATACGACTTTTTTAGAAATTAAGAAATTCTTAATTTAAGCTTCCATTGTAAAAGCAAAATTTTATTAAAATATTATTAATGCCATTTAAAAGTCTCGAATTAAATTATGTGTATCTGGACTGTGCACACTGCGCCAGAAAGGGTTAATATATAGCATGCCTATACGAAAATGCAATTTGGATTATTATCATTATCCTTGATAAAAGACTAGATCAACCGACATTTTGAACGTTTAATTCAAGGGCTTTTTTACGTCCTCCAAATACTTTTTTCAGAATAAGCACAAATCTTATACGTTTCAAGTAAAATAATAATAATAATAATAATAAAACATTAAACATTCATTAAAAGTTCATCAGTTCAAAATAAACCTATTATAACTCTTTTCACGTCATTGGATATTGAAGGTTGCTGAAAGTGTTATTTAGAAAGATTTATAGTCTGATAGGATCAAACAGAAAATGATTTGGTTTAACAATACATTACATATAAACAGTTTAAGAATACAAGTAAGATAAAAACCTACTTTTAAAATAATAGTAATAGTAAGTAGAAAATAAATAAAAAAAGAAAAAATGCAAAAATATGACGCAATCGGAATTTTTTTGAAAAAACAAGAAATTTTAATGCGTATATATAGTCAACCATGAATCCCAAGGAATTTATAATGACGAAACATTACAAATAAAAAAAAATTATTACCATTATACATTCTTTTTCGTATATTCTTCACAAAAAAGAATGTACAATGTATTATCATTGTATTTTCCTCATAATGTTTAACCCAATCCTCCCTCATTTTCGCTAAATGCACAATTATATATAAATATATATACATTCTACTTGGGTTAATTTACATAATTTGCTTTCCCTTTTTTTTTTTTTTTTTAGATTTCATAAGGTATTTAATAATTAAAATCTCTCGAAGTAAGAGGAATAATTTCTTTAACGAGCACTTATAATTTTTCCTTATATACAATCGATATTTATCTTTTACTCATTAATTAATTAATTAATAAACACCAAAAAAATTTTTTTTCTGATATTTTTCAGATAATGTGTTTTATTAGTTTATTTATTTTTAATAGAGGCGAAGCAATATTATGCAAATTCAGCTTAAAATATCGCACGAAATCATCAACAGTAGTGTGGAAAAGATCACTTATGTGTGGGTGTAATTATAGGTTTCAGCTGCATGTTCTAACCTCGAAACTTCCCTTGAAAATAATCAACCGAATGAGCTCACATAGAAGACTGCATTGTCCGTGTAATTCTTAAGAGCCCACAATAGTCGCAGAAAAAGTACGCAAAAAGACCCGGATGATTATGTAAAGTCTATGGGAGCGTTCTTTTCTAATATCTCGCTCAAATTTTAATATTTTTTCATGATTTTTTTTGCATAGGCTAGCTTAGGACGATCTACAATCGGGCTAGTTTTTACTTTTTCGATTTTGCTCATATATTTTTTATACAGGGTGAGTCATAAATATCGAAACAATAGGCTATCTCCTTAAATATTGCCCCTAGACCCATACTTCCAATTGCAAAGTTTCACCAAAAAAGGTAAATTTTTTAATAAGATAAGTTGCAACTCCATGGGGGGTCTATTTTAAAAAATACAAAAATTAAATTTTTATACGGCCCCCAGAGGATAAAACTTCCAATTAGAAAATTTTTCCTTATCCATTCCTGAATTGAACAAAAAAAATTCCATCTTGATATCTCCAAAACTCTGAGAGTTATGAGAATTTTAATAAATCGTGAGGTTTCAAGGGATCAGACACAAATTGAAATGCGTGTAATTGAAGAAACAGTGTTGCTGTATGTTGTCCAGGAAACATTTATTTTATTTATTTGTTTATAGAGTTTGAATTTTGAATGTTTTGTGATGGTTAACCACATAATTTGTAAGCACCATCACATCATAAGCTTTCTTAATAAAAAATTTTTTCAAAAAATTTAGAGTAAATTAAAATTGTCATAACTCAAAATATTATTTGTCGCGTTGAATTTTTTTATTTTAATTAAATGAAAATGTTTAATTTTCAATTTTGATTCAGCATTTTAAATAATATTTAAAAAAAAAAATAAAAGTATTTAAAATAGCAATTTAAAAAAAGATGCAATTTTTTGTGAACAAATCATATTTTTAAAAGTAAATTTTCTGAGGTGAAAACACCTTTCGGCATTTAAAATTTTTTTTTTTAATTGAGGTGTTAAAAAACTGTTGAATTGTTACCGTAACCAAGGGTTACTGACTTATGATCTAAGTTTAAAAATGAGAAATACTGAAATAAAAACATCTGATGAAGAAAAGTGCATTTAGTTTTAAACAAAGATTGGCTCCTAACGTTTAAATGCTTTTTTAAAAGTGTCTAGGTGATTAACTCCTTCTTGTGTAGTTCCGAATTCAGATTTTGTTTAAGTTTTGCCATTTTCGCCTTCTTTAATTACTATTTAAATGAGTCAGCTTCTTTAAACTTAATTTTTTTATCACGCCGACTTCAATTTTTTTCATTGTTTTATCCCTGTCAACTTCATATTTTCTTGTTAAAATTGCCACTACACGATGCGTAAAAGATGCCTCTAATTACGGGCCTCCAAACTGGTAGACGGTAGGTATTGGGTTCGAACCCAATCGCAACCATCGGCCTAACCGTTCGAAGTTTTCCGTGTTTTTTTCGAACCCTAGATTTCCTATTGCAGATAATTGGCCGGAATAAAGAAAAAAAAATCCTTAACGTGTTAACTAACGTGTGTTGCGCTTTTTTTTTTCATTTTTTAGAGTTTAACATACAGTTTTCAGTTCAAATACAAATACATTTTAAATTTTGTTTAACTTGCGAATCA
Source organism: Maratus speculifer (assembly GCA_964019185.1). Classification (NCBI taxonomy): domain Eukaryota; kingdom Metazoa; phylum Arthropoda; class Arachnida; order Araneae; family Salticidae; genus Maratus; species Maratus speculifer. The sequence continues at coordinate 18,663 of CAXHSM010001134.1, forward strand.
GTTATCTTTTTAAAACAAGAACAGGTGTTTAATGAATCTTCGGCATATTTCATTTAAACGTTTTAAGTTGAAATTATTCAATTGAATTTCTAAAATGATGTTTGGTTCGAACGCATTAAACCTTGATCAATTAAATACACTTAGAATGAAATATTAGTGAGAGCTTAGCATAAAAAAAATACGCAACAGAAACGTTATACTCTTCGACTTTAACATTCGAATAAATATTTTTTAATGCCGTTTGGAATAAATAAACTACTCGGATGTAGCAATCGGAGGACTCTAAAGATACGAAATTCCGTGGATTAGTACAAGATATCACTGAAATCGTGTAAACTATACAAAATTCATTATGAAAACGTCATCCGAAAGATGATTGATACAAAAACGTAAACAAAACCAATTCATGTCAAGAAGTAACTGCATCTGACTTTTTATCAGTGTTGCAGTGCCTCTCGTGGAGCCATATACAACAAAATATAAATAACATCAATTCATGTCAAGGAATAACTGAATCTGAAGATTGATGATATTCCTTGCATTCTGGAGATACACCGATCGCGGAAATCGCACAAAAGCCTTTACAGTAGGGTCACCTGCTAAGCGATTCACACCAAAAACTAATCAGCATCAATGTATATCAAGAACTAAGTAAATATAATTTTTTATTAAATTTTGTGTATTAGTTCTTGAGATAGCGCGCTCACAAAATGTATATCATATACAGAGATACAGAAGCAGTGACTCACAGACAGACATTTTGTAAAAACATGTTTTTCGGCATCTCTGAGCCCCAAAACGTCTGAATCCGTCGAAAACCGGAATTCAAAATTTTCATGAATCCAATACTTTTCTCTTGTAAAGATAGAAAAAAGTAAAAATATGTTTAAAACCACATAAATTTTGAAGCTGAATAGTACAAACTAGATTTTTGAAAAAAATTCTAAGTAATTTATTAAAATATATTTCCATTAACATTAAAATGTACAATAACATTAAAATATATTCCATATGATCCAGTTAATATAAGGGTCATTATCGCTATTACTATTTTTACTAAACTTATTGCCTGCGGCAATAAGTTTTAAAGATACGGTTAATGAGAGTTTAATTAATATCACTTAATTTAATAACACTTTTAATAAGTGTTTAATAAGACGGTCCGGCCAATGGGTCGTGCCAATTACGAGCCTGGCGCCAAGCTCGAGATATTGCAGACATCTAGCACATGTCAAGGAAGTTTAAAGCAAAAAGCTATACGCTTTTATTTTATATTTAAAAGTTAAAGTATTGTCTTGGGTCTACATTTAACAATGCGTAAATTAATGGTCGATCCCTAAATTGTATTTCAAATGAACTGATATCGCTGCACTCACATGTATGCTAAAGTGGTGTAAGTCACGAATTTTCAAAAATTTTGGATTTTAATATCATCCAGGGATTTGCAGATATCGAGATGCATTTTTTTTTGTTCGATTCAGAAGAGGATAAGGAAAATTTTTCTAATTGGAAGTTTTATTCTCTGGGGGTCGTATAAAAATTTAATTTTCGTATTTTTTAAAATAGACCCCCCATGGAGTTGCAACTTATCAAAAAATTTACCTTTTTTGATGAAACTTTGCAATTGGAAGTATGGGTCTAGGGGCAATATTTAAGGAGATAGCCTATTGTTTCGATATTTATGACTCACCCTGTATTATGATAGTTTCAATTTCAGAACCGGTTTAAACCGGTTTTGAAAGTTAAATTTTTTTTTAAAATCTGAAACCAAAATCGAAAAAGTAAAAACTAGCCCGGTTGTAGATCGTCCTAAGCTAGCCTATGCAAAAAAAATCATGTAAAAACATTAAAATTTGAGCGAGATATTAGAAAAGAACGCTCCCATAGACTTTACATAATCATCCGGGTCTTTTTGCGTGCTTTTTCTGTGACTATTGTGGGCTCTTAATCGTGTAAGATGATGTGGGTGCACATTTATACCCGTTTCAGCTATGTCTTTTGAGTACACATCCAGAAATGTTTTCTGCCATTTCTTTATATTTTCTTTTGACTTCAAATTAGTTTCCCGTTGGAAAAATGTTGACGATATAATGATTCAAGTAAATTCTAACGAACTGAGTTACGAATCGAAAGTCGAATATCTGCTCATGTCATTTATAATTTAAAGAGGATAGTGAGATATATTAAGTATCAAAAGTTTAAATTTCCAGAAAATTGAAGTAAAAATATTTTATTCTAAATTTTGATGCTAATTTAATACACTTTTGCACATGTTTGAAATTTTGTTACTAATACTTAAGGCTAGGGTTAATTTAACAGTTAAGAAGTAATATCGTCGTTGAAAGTTAATTAAATATAACCACTTAGATTATTGTAATTATGCAGTACAAACGAATTTTTTTCTTTTAATGAAAATACTATATAAGACTTATTTTACTCAAACTAAATTTAATACCTAATATACATATTTTTAATGTGCATAAATTTAATATTTAATATAAGTAACATACCCAGATTTTTTTAGTATGGATAAACTAACACGCCCATCTAGTGTTAAATATAAAAATATAAATCTTAATAACTGTTAAATCATGCAAAACAAATCTATAGCGCTCTGACATTTAATGTGATAATGTCTTATAATTTACTGATTCACAAACTCAATTCATCTGTACTGCAATCTATTGCATTAAATTAAAAAATTAAAAGTTTTAAAAATTAAATAAAATAAATAAATGTATAATACGTTTCCTAACTTAATTGAAATCAGATACACATATTAATTTAATTTAAATTTATAATTGTTATAGTATGTTATTATATTATATTTGTCTATAAATAATTTGGGTTGTATTATCATTCATCAGTTCTAGAGATTAACCTATATATAATAATATAAATTTATTTTTAGATTTATATTCTCGCAGAACATCATTAGTAAAAAAAAACCAGAATTATTATTGAAACAACACATTCAATGCAACTTATATTTTGGCCAAGATAAAAAACTCAACCCGAAACAGAAAAAAAAAATTAGAAATAACTTTAATAAAAATATATTGTAATAAATAACAGAAGCAGTCAACATTTATTGACAGAAGTAGATGTATTTAAATTATAATTAAAATAAATAATATTAAATATAATTGTCTATTTATCCTAAAATCCTATGAAACATAATATGCATACTGATACGAGTATTAACTTTATATGTGTAAAACTGATTTAACCAACAAAGATGGATAACCATATTTTATTGCAAAACCCTCAACAAGTTTTAAATTTCATATTTTAAAACTATTTGAACATATATTATTAATTCTGTATGCGAAGTTAAGTAAAATATTGGCGTATACAGATTTATATAGATTGGAATTATTATGAATAAGTCCGCCCTGGTTGACCGATATCGATGAAACTTGGAATATAAGTTATATGGACCATGGGGAAACGAAATCTGCAATAAGAAATATAGTTCAAATCTCGACCACCAGGTGAAAAAAGGCGCTTTAAGACCATAAATCTCAAACTGGAACAGAAATCTTTTTTTTTTATTTACAGGACATGCTCAATGTGCATTCCATTTGCATCAAGCACATGTTCAAAACGCATTATCGCGTGTTCAACTGTAGCGCGAAGGATTTCTCGATCAATTGTTGACACATGACGTGTTATGCTTCCTTTTTAATCAAATAATGTCTGTATGCTTCCTCCATACACATGATCTTTCAGGAATCCCCACAACCAGAAGTCACAGGGATTCAAGTCCGGGGAGCGAGGAGGTCAGGTTGTCAGAAAATTTCTCGAAATTACCCGATCATCTTCAAACTGGGCACGAAGTAATACTGTCACTGTTCGGGCTATATGAGGAGGGGCACCATCCTGCATGAATATGGTAGTCTCTAAACACTCCCGATTTTGTAAAGATGGAATGATCTGCTGCTGAAGGAGATTGTAATAACGGGTACTCGTAATGGAACACCTTTTAGGACCCTGAGAAGTGTTCTCAAAAAATAGGGACCAAGAATAAAATCAGCCGTAAAGCCGCACCAAACAGTTACGTAAGAAGGATGTAAAGACTGTTTATGGAGAACATTAGGACTTGCAGTATCCCCTTACGGGACAGTTCTGAATATTCACTGCTCCATCTAGGGTAAAATGCGCCTCGTCCGACCATAAAACGTTCCACGGCCATGCATTATCAACGGCTATTCTAGCCAAAAACAACCTCGCAATTTGAGTTCGTGCGCCCGGATCTGCAGGTTTCAGCGCTTGCACAACCTGAATCTTGTAGGGATACCACTTTATAATGGATCGTAGAACCTTCCGTACTGTAGACCAAGGGAGAGACAAATCACGTGACACAGTTCGAGCACTTGTCGAAGAATATTGGGAACCCGATGCTCTTTTGACCAGACCAAGAGCAACTTCTTTGGCAGTTTCATTTGAAGTTCTTTCCTCCCTCTTCCTTGCTGCACACCCAACTCCACAGTCTTTTCAAATTTAGACACCATCTTTTTCAAGGCTTATCTCGTCATTGGTCCTTTTTGTAAGCCTTTCAAGCGTCAGTATTCTCGCAGTGCAATTGACAAATTACTGCCGTTCTGATAAACCAACCTTACCAGTAACGGTCGTTCCTTCTTTTCTAACGGCATGATGCAGAATGAATGTAAGGCAGAGAGTACTGGCTTTTAAAAACGCTCCAAATTTCCATAAAGTCTTTTTTCGCAGGTGAAAACCGCCATCTATCGGTCGAAATTTGAAAAATTTCTGTTTCCAGTTTGAGATTTGTGGTTTTAAAGCGCCTTTTTTTCACCTTGTGGTCGAACTAATTTCTTTTATTGCAGATTTCGTTTCCCCATGGTCCATATAACTTATATTCCAAGTTTAAGTGATATCGGTCAACCAGGGCGGACTCTACGTAGGTCCAAACAAGGTAACTTTAATTATAACCACCCTCTATATATACAGCGAGAGAAAGATTAATTGTAATGTATATTATTTAATTGCGTTACTGATAGATTTTTATTTCAAACAGGTTTTTTAATCGGTGTAATCTAGATGTGAAATGTAATTAATATATATTTAATATATATATTAAAACAATTTAATAACATAAAATTTTCAAAGTATAGAAGATAACGGAATCAAAATTTACCTTTATTAAGATTTTAAAGCGACATACAAGAGGATTCGGATTCATAAAACTTTCTTGGGATGATGTTCTTAAATATAATAGAAAATGTCTTTAATTTCGTATAAAAAACGAAATATATTTTTAATATTTTGATCCGCACCTTTAATAAAGGACATCAACTACTCGAAACTATGTAAAAAGACTTCAATAATTTAAAATACATTACTTTGCTCTTGATACAGCAAAATCTTTTATCAGTCAGCTGCATTTACGCTTTAATTGAATTAGAATTTAGTTATTTTACATCTTAAATATGTTTAGAACTACGAACACAATGTGAAAGATAATGTTAAAATACTAAAACATAATTTTTAAAACAAGCCAAAAATGGGAAATGTTTTTTAAAAAAATGTCAAATTTTTTTTTAAAAAGATGTTAATTTTTTTTTACTATATTTTATGTAAACACTTCTCCAATATTACATACTTACTGAATTACATTTTAAGCCAAAGTTTTATGCATTATTTTACATTAGAACCATCCCATCTGCCACGTAAGTAATTACTCTTTATCTATTACCATTGATGAAATATGCACAATTGACCCTAAATTTGCTTATGATGCATAAAAGATTTATCAGATTCCTGTTCGTGTTCAAAATTTTGAATGCATAACAATTGATGAATTTCGCTTCTCATTAAATCTGTAACGACATTGTTTTCAGAAAGTATGTTTAATCTAATTGAATTCATAAGAGATTCTGGCATTCAGATGTGACTTAGATTACATAATCATTAATGGAATCTTATTAAATTATTACACAGAGTTGTTATTTATTTAATGATAATATTAATGAATGCTTTAATCGATTGCTTTGTTAAAATGTGATAATTTACTTTAGTACTTTAATTATATAGATATTTTTTTCACAAAATGCATTAATGTTAGGAAATTTTTAATGATAAAATGTGTATTGAAGAATTTTTACTCAAATATTTATGTATAACACAGAAGTTTCCAAAACTTCAGAACAAAACTTTTTTTACTTTTAATTGATAAAAACAACAAAATGAAATTTGGTAATTAAGAGGCATCTACTAATGATGATCATGTACCAGGATCTACAATAAAAACGAAAGAAGTTTGTGTTCATTTTCATGGCGGTTTGATGAAATTCTAAAATGGAGGGCGAAAATCAAAGTCTGGTGAAATCTAAACAACTCATTGATTATTGAGCCGTGTCCTTTTCAGAAATCATACACTGCGGTAGGGGAAACGTCGCCTATTCCTTTTCTACGAGAAAAAATAATGTCAGTAATTTTGTCTGATTTTTTTAATTACTTTTTGAGATTTTTCTTTTGTTCAATGCTAAAAGATTAAATTCTGCATCTTTTATTATTTTTAAGCGTTTTTTCATTGTCTTGAATTTAAGCTATTTTTAATGAGAATTTATATTTTTGTAATACACTTTTATGCATTTTTTTTATTATTTTGAATAATAGAAAAGATCTTTTCATAATAATAATTAAATTTTTCTAGAGTAATGTTCCTTTTTTAAAACAAGAATTTGTCTATTTAAACGGCGGGAAAGGGAGGAATTTGTTATGATTTTGCGAAATATATCGATAAATTTTAAATGATATAACAAGAGTTTTTCAATAAAAATTAGTTTATTATAAAGAATACGTGTCGTATAATATAAAAAAATTACAACTTTTAATCCAAATTTTCCACTCTCTTTATAAAACGCCATTAGAATACAATGATTGAGTTAATTTTGATTATTGTAAATAAAAGTAGAACAAAACATTGTTTAAAAAACACATTTTCCCTTGCTCTGTTTTAAATGGAGAAACAAAAGCCTAATTACCTTAATTGCCTGTATGCTCAATTTCAGAACCGCAGCTTCTATAATAACATTTTCCTGAAGGGAAGAGTGAGAGAGGGAATGGGGATGAAAGGCTGGTTTGGAGCTTATGAGGTTAGATTTCTAACAGTGGATGAGACGTGATTATTATGTACTATTATTTTCAACACAATCTAACTGATTGGTAAAGTAATCATACGAATTGAATAATTTCCAACTGAGCGAAAAATTGCCCAGGCCGGCAGTCGAACCCAGATACTTGGCTTACAAGGCCAATGCTTTAACTGTTAAGCTACCGGGGCGACAGCCGGCTGGGATTTTTCGCTCAGATAACCTTATAGGTCATAGCATCTTGTAAGTCATTTAGACAGTCAACAGAATAGACCGCAGGTAATGAACCTCCATATGACGATGGGTACGTAGATATACTATTATTTTCAACACAATCTAACTGATTGGTAAAGTAATCATATGAATTGAATAATTTCCAACTGAGCGAAAAATTGCCCAGGCCGGCAGTCGAACCCAGATACTTGGCTTACAAGGCCAATGCTTTACCTGTTAAGCTACTAGCTTTACTTGTTAAGCTACTAGCTTAACAGTTCGCTCAGCTGGAAATTATTCAATTCGTGTGATTATTATATTTTGGGTTCCGGATCATAGTGATGTAGCCACATCTCATCCACTGTCACAAATCTAGCCCCATAACCTGCAAACCAGCCTTTAACCCCTTAGGGACGAGCGACCCGGTATGCGCACCTCATAAAGTGCTCAAAATACCTGAGTATTCTCACCAATAAAGTTTTAGTTTAAATATACACATATTGAATCCAAGCATTTTCCTAATTCAATTAAACATACATTTTTTGTTTTAAAAAACCGGTGATTAAAGGTTAAAAATTCTGTAGAACACGCTCATCCCAAAGGGATTAACCCTCACCCCCCTCTTTAAAAAAAGCATAGGCATATTATAGGCATCTAAGACATTACACTTCGATATTCCACATCAACCAACGCAGTAAAAATATTTTATATACACTAGGGACAATAATTGTTGAACCAGCCACGTAATTTTTAACCTTCGTTTTAAAATTTGGCCCTCTGAACTACGTCCTACAAAATTTGGCAAGAAGGTACTTTTGTATTTGTAGTTATGCCCCTAGAAGCTCGTTAAATTTATTAAGTTTTCATTAAATTTTAGGATTTCATACCTTAAATGTAAAAACGGGACCATTATGAGATTATTTTGATGATAAGATAAATGAGATATTTGTCTGTGTGGCTGTCACAGAAACTTTACTTGTAAATTATGGAACGTGGAAAATTAAAATTGGCTGAAATAATAAAGATTAGTGACTTATATATGTATTGATTATTAACCATTAACACTAAAATAGGAAATTTTGTAGAAGGTGTAGGCCAAGTACTGTAAAAAAATCTTTTCTTAGTATAATGTGAGGTGAACTCAAAAATATATTTCTTTTAATTTTTGATATTATATTTTTAGAGACATCGAAAATGTCATGCGAAAATATTCTCCATCCTTTATTTCCGAATCTGCTGAAAAAGTATTGAAAGAAATAATGGTAGTGGAATTAAATTTAAATTTTTCAGGAGAGTTTTAGCGATTACACTATTTTACATAACTTTTGAGAAAATCGCTTTATTTCGTTACACACAACTTTTTATTTGCGGGCATTAAGCAAAGAAGTTCCGGGACGCTGAAGTTATCTATCGTTATAGAAGTATAAAACAGTTATCGATAATCATTTTCAAAGAAATTGTTGGTAATTATCCGAGACATTAATTCTTAAAAATATGGACGGTTCCGACAACATAAAGACACTGATGGCATACTCTATACGACATTGACTTTTAGAGTCCATAAGTAACTACTTTGGATGCAATATTTGTGTAATGCAATGGCCATCTATACTAATAAAAGAACAAAACGCTCTGTCTGTCTGTGTGTGTGTCTGCGATGGCTAGCAAAATCTACAGCACGTACGAAGCTCAAAATTTTTTTTGAGAGTAGCCCAATGTCTCTCCTGATGCACCTGAAGCTCAGAATTTCAAAATTCTATTTATTAACTGAGTAATTAATTAAATTCCAAAGCTCACTCTCATAAAAAATCGCATTTTTTCGCTTTTTTTTTCATTTCATTTTCTTATGGTTGATTGGTTGCATAAAATTTTCGCAGAAATAATTAAAAAAGCTGGGACAGACCTTTAAAATTCATAGACTGGCAAACTGTCAGTTTAAATGAGGATTTTTTTTTTTTAATCACAGCTGCTGTACACCATGGAGAAAAAGATAGGTAGAGGCGAAGTAAAGCGAAAAAAGGTTTGCAACACGGAGTAAGAAGTGTCTTACTCCGTGGTTTGCAATATTAAACCATTTATCGCTGAAATTTTAATGTCTCAAACAAAAGCGCGAGGAAGGAATTTTGTATTAATAAAACGAATTGAAAGAAACGAATTACAGCTGAAGCATATTTTACGAAGAAATAGTAATTTTTTAAAATGTTTTTTTTTCTATTATATTATTTAGGTTAAAACTAAATTGCATTTATGTTATGGTTAGAATAAGGATATGTTACAATAAAGTGAATACATTTAGGCTAGGTTACATTTCTGTTATATTTAATTTACGGTAGGGTACTGTTAAGTCGCTGTTAGATTACAGACAGGTTCTGGTTACGGTATAAAAGTTTAAGGTTAGCAATTTATACACAGAGTGAACCTATACGCAAGATTTGATAAAAAATAACACTTACTTTTGTTAAATAGCTCTGAAATTATAGTACTATATACCAACCTTTTAGCTACCATCGTGTATCGATTTCATTCATGGTATAGTCGGATTTAAGAGTGATATAATTAGTTTGAAATTCAAAATATTTCACTTGGGATTTGTATGTGAAAATAATAATTAGTTACGTGACTTAACAGTGATTTTTACGGGTAAATATCAACTTTTTTACACGAAAATCATGCAATCGTTGGATACATATTCCCTCCCGCGTTTTTCATTGCTCATTTTGAGTATTTTTAGAGCTTAATATTAGTTGTTTTTAAAACCGATTTTTCACACAGTCGTACCACAGTACGTATTTCAGTGGCTTCGCATTTCTGCATGTAACGAGTTAATGATAAAATCATACAAATTTCAAGTTCGTTTAATATTGTTAATACGGACCCGAGCAACGCCGGGCGGGTCAGCTAGTAAAAGCAATAAAAGATAAAAACAGACTAATTACATTAGAATTAATCGCATAATTACTATGAATTTCGTGATTAGTTTGCATTGATTGGCTCTCAATACACCACCCGTGTCTTAAAGGTTATTTTAAAACCTACCTCGAATAACGCGGTACGGATCAATGCGGCATTGAAATTTTACGACTTCTTTTCGAAGTGCGCTCTGCACATTGACAAATTTAAATTTCAAACGAAGGTTTTGTTTTAGGTACATTCTAAAAAGAAAATATTATTACTAAGCTGTATTTGAATGCAGAATAGCAATATTTGATATTACTTAGGCTTCTTATCTTTTTCAACTTTTATGGTACATCAATTTATACTTTTCAAGTATAGACAGCTATACTCAACCATATGTTATGGTTTTTTCAAAAGTCTTAATATTCTTTTAGCAACAATTTTTTATAATATTACAGTTTCTAATAATTATATATCTTATACGGAATCCTTGGTGCTCGAGTAAGACTTCCACTTTATTTAATATATTTTTTTTAATCTACAAAGACACATTTTAATTGTTTATTTATATAAACTTAACTTATCAATTTTCCGTAGCAGTAAAAAGTGATTTTCTTTCTACGTTTGTTCGTTTTAATTCTTTTTCCAGAAAACAAATAATTATTGAAATTACATAAATTTTATAATATGATTAATTAATCGGTAATTGAATTATAACAGATGTATACATTGTACATATTGAAATATTATGTTTTACAATAAATAAAGCAGCAACGTCTGAGTAACATTGCAAATATTTGCTGTTTGAAGAAAATTTAAATATTTTTTTAAAGGAACATTCAAAAAAAAAAATAAAGAAAGAAAGAAAGAAGAAAAAATACCAGCTTGATTACAAAGTTTTTAATAAGAGCACTAGTTTCCAATTGATAACGCTTGCAACAAAAACTAACTTAAAAAATGTGTCAGAAAGTTTGGAATTGAGAATATCTTTAAAGCAACTTTCTTCTTCGATATTCTATATCTTACTGGATATACAAATACATTTCCACGTTCCATATTTTACAAGTGATAAGCAGATGTATTAGAACTGTTAATTGTAATTCTTTATTTGAGAGTTTTTTATGAGAAAGAAATCGTTTAATTAAAACTTTACAAAAGATTACAATTGATTAAAATACGAAAAATTATTTATAAAGCGCGAACTAAATTATTAAAAGATTTAAGAACACTCCCTATTTCTAAAATCATTTGAATTAAAGATGTCCTCATTGAAAGTGAAGTCTCTTTTTAGATTTTGAATGAATTTATGGAATTTAAACAAATAATTCTTTCAAGTGCTTCATTAGGTTTATTTAAAACGC